>JAKUCM010003867.1:0-36354 GCA_023374145.1 Lepidium sativum | reverse complement strand
CAGAGAAATCCTCATTACTGAACTATAGAATCTATTACTAAATAATATAATATCGAAATAGCAAGAACCCTAAATTCTTTAGCGAAATACAAAAAGTTATTGAAAATGTGGTCACGTGGAGAAACTGATATATTGGCTTTGTTGAGAAACATTTATAATTTGTAGTCGGTGAGGTTCAGAACAATTATATCAAAAAAATATTTTAATAATTATGATTATTTACTATAGAACTTACTAGTAAAACCCTAAACCATGATTAGTCACCCACCACACATGGACGTCGTACCAAATTCTTTATTTTAATTATTAATATAATTTCGTCTAGAAATCTTAAATATTCAGAGATTGGCTCTAGGTATTAGTTATGTCTTCTTCTGAGCATTATGTCGAATTGTGGATCCAATGAGCAAGTTTTAATTAAGGAAAAGCAATAGTGAATAGTACCTTTAGCCTTTTACCAAATTAAATTCTATTATTAATGATACAATACACTTAGACTCACAATTAGAAAAGAACTATATATTAATTGGTATCTTCATGTTTTTTGAATGAGTTATCTTCGATTTAAAGCAAATAGATTATGACTTAACATAATCCATGTAATGATTGTAGCTACTCGGTTTGGTGTGGGTGATTATAAGAAGTATAATAATAACTTGAGAGTTAAGAGATAGATTAGTCCATAGTCGAATGGCAAACATTTTACACTTAGAACTTTGGATTTTTCTGAACTTAAGGTTCAAAGAGATGTTCTTCGGGCTGATAAGTCTTTGATTTGACTTTGTCTAACATCCATAGAAATAGATTAATCAATCCACCAGTCATTGTAGCATTCCAAGTCACCTAGTTTTTGTTTTTGTTGACTATTACAATCACAATAAATATACAAATATCTAGACTATATATACATATCTAGAATATATCAATAATAGATCAAGTAAGGTCAAGATAATATATTATAAAATTTTAGTAAAATCTTAACATGCTAATATAAATATAAATAGTGGTCACACAGTCTACAATTACTCCAAGTCTCCAACACCAAATTTAATCCCCAAACCATTTGTTTTTTTTTGGGTTTGTACCGAAACAAAATTCACCGCGGTTTAATTTTTCTAATCCTTTCTAAATTAATATACACTAAATTTTTTTATAACATAATATAATTTTATGGTTACAAATTGAATTTTTTATATAATATATCTATAAATTTAATAGTGTTTATAAATTAATAAAAAAATTATTATCTTAGTGTAGTTTTAATACTATTAATATATAAAGGTTTAAGTGTATTATATATGATTCTATGTTAGACAAAACAAAGAGTCCATAAATTGCATAACAAAACATTATTATAATTTGATAGTTCGATGGATTTGCAGTTTGCTTTTCATTCTGTCAACTTTATTATTTGTCTTTTTCCATCTTCCCCTCTTCAACTACAACGTTCATTTCTGTAGTATTTGCCTTTAAAAAGCATGACGAAAATACTTTAATACAAAAAAAAAGTCAGGTAAAAGCAAAAAGAGAAAAAAAAAAAAGTGATATATTACGTTAAGATTTTTATTATGAAGTTAAATGATATAATTTATTCATTTCCCAAATAGACAATACAATTTCAATCAGCCACAAATTTCTTGTAATGTTATAAAGTCTTTAAATTTTTTGGATTAGGTATAGTGACGATGGTGAATTGATAGATTCGGTTTTTTGAATCAATAATCTAATACTACATTTGAAAATTCAGAGATATTTAAATAAAATAATAAACAATCATCTGAAAGATTCTTCTTTTTCCATTATTTTATTGAACTTTTGAATTCGATTTGTCCAGTTTCAAGACCAAAAAAAATGTTGAAATTTCGTCGGTACAGCATTATAAAATATTTTTAATAAAAAAAAAAATCTAAAATAAAGTCAAAAGAACTAAAACAGTGAATATTATTTACACGTGTCATAATATGATTAGTACACGTGTATTTGAAGTAAAATACCCCAAACGTTAAAACCTATCAATCCCGTATCCTGAAGAAACCTTTGAACAAACTTTACCCAAAAAAAAAAAAAAAAAACCCGGTAAGAACAAGACATCACACCATGTCCGTTATTGTTAGCTTTGGTCCTACAGAGCCAACAGAGAGACGAACTAAATGAAGATGAAGAAGAAGAAGATTACAGATTTACATTATTAATCATCACAGGTTATCATCATCAATGGGTTTTAGTTTTACTTGATTTTCAATCACGTGATTGCAAGTTTGCAACTTGTGTTTTCTTCTCTTCTTCTCTTGCTACTCGTGTCTCTTGCTTGCTTCTGAAACTCTTGTGAGTTGTGATTTATGGCGGGTGGATGTGGAATCTGTCTTTAAGTTTCTTAGAGAGATGGTTTAAACGGAGGCAGAATCTGCTTTGAGAGACGATATTAACGAGAAAAACCAACTCGCTTCTTTTGATTTCGAGAAGTTTTTCTTTCCGATGCCGCCTCCGATCAAAATCACGGCGATTTCTCGTCCTTCTGATTCCACCGGAGAAGATTCCGGTAGTAACGAGTCAAAGTCTTCTTCTGATGACGAGTTTGTTAGCTTAGATTCCTCCACTTCTGGCTTCTGTTCTTCTTCAGGTAAAGTTTGTATTTTTAACTTGAAATTTCAGCTTTTTGATCTGATATCCACAAATAGAAGCTCAATTTTTTTGATTATTGTAATGAATTTGCATAAATGCAGGGTTTGTGAATCCTTATGCAGATGGTTCTTCATCTGATGGACAGTCTCAATTTGGGACAGCTCGTACTTACCCTGAGTGGAGTGAGTTTTACTTGCCTGATAATGAAGAGACAGGAGAAGATGAAGATGAGTTCATGTCTCCTTCATTTAGAGAATCTGATTTCTTCATCTGTCCTGTAACTGCACAGGATAAGTTCATAACAGATAACCAATTTGAGAACACGCTTGGTGTCTATGATAAATCATCATCACAAGGGTCTCAAAACCGAAGCCAGTCTCACTTACTTAGATAACTCCTTTTTTATTGATAATTTTGAAGGATGATTTCAAAGATTACACTGGTCTGGATGATAAAACTGGGCTTGAAAATGTGAAAGAAAATGATGGTTTGAAGACTGGTGATCATGTGAATGTAACAGATGAAGAGGTTGATGTTGTTCCTGAAGTTGAAGAGGAATATGAAATATTTGATCTTAGAATCATTCACTGGAAAAATAGGTATGATTATTTGTACCATTTAGTCTTCAAATAGATGAATTTGTAATCGTTTTTCTTTTTTCCTTTTTAGGACGGGATTTGAAGCTAAACAAGGATCTACCAATCGTGTTAAACTCGGTGATTGGAGGAAGATACTACATTACAGAATACATTGGTTCTGCTGCATTCAGCAAGGTGGTACAGGCGCAGGATCTACATAATGGGGTTGATGTTTGCCTCAAGATTATAAAGAACGACAAAGATTTCTTCGATCAAAGTTTAGACGAGATCAAACTCTTGAAACATGTCAATAAGCATGATCCTGCTAATGAAACATCACATCCTGCGCCTTTATGATTACTTCTATCACCAGGTAAGAGATCTGGAAAGATATAACTTTAAGTTTCTCTCAAGGAGTTTCTAATTCTTGAGAATTATGTAACAGGAACATCTTTTTATCGGTCTGTGAACTTCTCCGAGCAAACTTGTATGAATTCCAGAAATTCAATGAAGAGTCTGGAGGAGAACCATACTTTTAACTTAAGTAGACTTCAGGTTGGTTTGTTTAACTGATCTGAAGAAATTGCTTAAACCGGCTTTTTATTATCTCTACTGATGTCTTTTGTTTCCTCAGGTTATAACACGTCAATGTTTGGATGCGCTTGTGTTTCTACATGGACTAGGAATCATACATTGTGATCTCAAACCTGAGAATATACTTATAAAGAGTTACAAAAAATGCGAGATAAAAATCATTGATCTTGGAAGCAGTTGTTTCCGCTCTGACAACTTATGTTTGTATGTACAAATCTCGTTCCTATAGAGCTCCTGAAGTAATTCTAGGGGCTTTCCATATGATGAAAAAATCGATTTGTGGTCTTTTGGGTGTATTTTAGCAGAGCTCTGCTCTGGTGAGGTACTGTCTAGTTTCCTCTAAAACCTTGTCTGTATGTCTTCCACAGACAAAGAAGCTACTTACAACGAACCAATCTATGTGTACGTTTTGATCAGGTTCTGTTTCCAAACGAAGCAGTAACGATGATATTGGCTCGGATTGTTGCGGTTTTAGGTCCTATAGAAACAGACATGCTAGAGAAAGGTCAAGAAACACCTAAATACTTCACCAAAGAGTTTGATCTTTATCACATAAACGAGGTAAATTTCGATTGTTTTAACATGAAGTACTCAAGACTTATTGCTTGAATGTGATCCATTGTTGTTGTTTTCGTTTGATAGGAGAGCAATGAGATTGAATACATAATCACAGAAGAATCATGCTTGGAAGATCAATTAAATGTTAATGATGAACTATTCATAGATTTTGTAAGGAGTCTACTTGAGATCAATCCACTACGACGTCCAACAGCTCTCTTGAGGCTCTTAACCACCCTTGGCTCACTTCCCATTCTTACAATTTGATTTTGCCTTTTTTAAAATTCTGCTTCTTCTCTTGTGTTGTCTGGTTTCTGTTTCTCCTGGTTTTTTCCCACTCTTTGTTTGTGATGTTTTTTCTGGTCGTTGCAATTCAGTAATTGTGAGATTATTGTGTATATAAAACTGTTTTACATGATTTCACATTGTAAAGTATAAAGCTTTTCTTGTGTAATAAAATAAATTTTAAATGATAGATTCACACTTCAGTTACAGGTTGTTCTAAATCGAAACTTAGAAGTTAAAACTCAAATGTTTGGGCCTAAGATCATAATGTGCATATGGTGACGACTAACAATGAACCACTATTTTGGTGCCTTCTTTTTGTACCAAATACCAATAATGGATTTTAGTAGTTGGAACAGAATTCCAATGTAACATGTTTATACCCTCAAAACATATTATAATTTATCAAAATATCCACATTAACACAAAACAATTATAAATAATCTTTTTCTTTTCTTTTCCATCAGAAAGCATTGATACATTGCTAATAACTCACCATAGAAAACTAGAAATCTCCGAAAACAAATCTCAAACCGAAAAAATTATGAAAAAAACTAAAAGTGTTAAAAGAGTTAAAACAACTAAAACAAAATTCGAGAAATGTAAGCCCGCACCAAAGAACTAAAATACTAAATGACAACAGATAAAACAAAATTAGATGTCAAAATCTTTTATAGTGAATAAAAATACCTCAAAAATGAAACTTCTAAACCGACAAAAATGTACAATAATATACTCTCACATATTTCCCAAAATTAGGCGAAGTCGAAACAATTATTAATAATCTATTAACATGTATTAGTTAATAGTTTTTTTTTGTCAAGTAACCTACTGACTTTTAAATCCATTTTTACCACTGCAGTAAACAAAATTCTAGTATATTTGTTAAGTAACTAGAACCTATCCTCCGCATTAGTTAATAGTTTAAATTTAAAATAATTTTTAGTTTATACGCTTTGCTTATAAATCTGTCTCTCGTACCTTCAATTCACCGCGCGTGTCTCCCACTTGCATTATTTATTTTATTATATATGTAACGTGACTCTGAATCTCCACGATAGCGCGTGATTCTTAGCAATCGTTGCTTGCTTGAGCAGATCGTTGCTTTGTTTAAAGCTCAGTTAAGCTCCGTCGTTTCTTCTCCGTCTGCAATCGAATCGGTTCGAGTCATGGCTGAATTGACTCAAACCGATTTGGTTTACTCGATTCGGTCACTTCAACTGTGGAATGTTCTAGTCAAGTGGCTCGATTTTTTCTATCAGTTCTTTCTTAAGATCCTTCGTGCCGTTAATCATCATTCTCTTCTCTCTACTTCCTCTACTAAGAATGGTTTTAAGCCTTTGCCACTCATTGATTTACCGGAGATTGCGGCAGAATCAACCGTCTCCGTGGAAATCGCCTCTTCGAGAATTTCCAATGAAGGCGATTTCAGTAGCATCCAGAGACTCACGGTAATTTCTTAGCGATTGTTTTAAGTTTTCTGTAGTTAGTTTGTTTCGAACTTAGTTTTTGATTGAAGAATTTGCTATCATCTCGAGAATATGGAATTCAGAATCTAGGAACACTAGTTCTAAGTTATAAGGGAAGAAACGAAACTCTGAATTTGGTTCAGCTTGCACCGTTCATAGTTACTTGTTGTTTGTTTGATTTGACCTCTTTTGCTGAAAGATACAGTTTGGAAATGATAATTTACTATCCAAGCATGTATTTTCTGAACTATTTGCAGAATTTCCCTTCTGTTCTCGCATGTTTAGATACTGGTTGACCTGTAAGCCTGAGTATCATAAGTCTGGAATTCAAACCAAGCTCAGGTTTAAAGTTCATGGTAACTAATCCATGAATTCAGAAAAGATTATGTGAAGGATCTATTAAGTACATCAAAGAATATGTGTAGGACAGTTATTGTTAACAACAATCCTTACAGTTTTTCATTTCAACCTGTAAACGGGATTCCATGTGTTCCGTTCCGCAGATCAGCCAAATGATACTCAGGCATATAAAAATCCAAAGTCATCTTTTGTTGATGAGATGAACTGCGTTGAATAAGAAGTCCAAAGAGCTGTGTCGATATTAGTGCAAATATACCTTGATTTTACAGAAAACCCAAATTTAGATTACAAAAGGCTGAGAAACTGTAGTTTGAACGTAGTCCATCAAGATGAACAAGATGATGGTTGAGGTTTCTGTATAGTCAAGGTATATTTGCACTAATATCAACGCAGCTCTTTGGACTTCTGTTTCAACCCAGTTGCACTCTTATTAAAATAAACTCTACTTTAATCTAGGTCTTAATCAGGGAAAAATGATGGACTATGTTCAAACTACAGTTTTATTTGTGAGATAAAGCTTTAACCTATGGGGCTGCAGGCTATAGATTTTGATATGAATATAAGTAGGCGTCTTTAAGATTAACTATATATAGCAGTCACTAGAGTGCTTCCAGAATAAGAGTGCAACTCCCAGTTCTGTTTTGTGGTTGATTTTCTTGTATAGTACGCCTATTTACATCTAATGTCTTTATCTCCACATTAGTCCTCTAGAACATTTAGTGGTTTCCAAGAGAATTTTCATGCCATGACTCACGTTGAAGGGGTATAGTGTACTATTGTGATGTGAGTTATATATAGATCTTTAATTTTTAGCTTAGGTTCATCACCAACTTCTCTGGTTGCTGCCCACTATGTAGGTGGTCTCTCTGTTTGAAGCCATATAGGAAAGCTGGTTAAGCTTGCCTAATAGCTATTGGTAGTCTTTCGAGTAGTCTGAAATCTGAAATTTGCAGGTAGTTCTTGACTTAGATGAGACACTAGTGAGTGCATATGAAACGTCCACTCTACCTGCTGCTTTACGTACACAAGCTATTGAAGCTGGATTGAAGTGGTTTGAGCTGGAGTGCATATCATCAACTAAGGTGCTCCCACATAAAATTGTTTATTAGCTATTGAGTTAATTAACTTCTTTGTCGATGTGTAAATAAACTCACTTCTCTACCTGAAGGAATGCAAAGGGGAGCCTAAAGTCAATTATGTCACTGTGTTTGAGCGTCCAGGGTTGCACGACTTCTTAGAGCAACTTAGCCAATTTGCAGATCTTATTCTGTTTACCGCTGGTCTAGAAGGTCTTTTGAGTTACTACTTCTTAGTTTTATCACTATATTCTCGGTCAAGTATTTTAGTATAATATATTCCTCAAATCTGCAGATTATGCTAGACCTCTTGTGGACAGAATAGATACAAAACATGTATTGAACCACCGACTTTATCGACCTTCTACAATCAGCACGTAAGTTGGTTTAAATGGATGACATGGTTATGATAATGATGTGTATTCTCTGCATTAATGCTCTCAACCTCAGGCAATATCGAGATCATGTCAAAGATCTATTAAGCACATCAAAGAATATGTGTAGGACAGTTATTGTTGACAACAATCCTTACAGCTTTCTACTACAACCTGTAAACGGGATTCCATGTGTTCCATTTTCTGCAGCTCAGCCAAATGATACTCAGGTATATGAAGAATCCAAACTCATTTGTTCCTATAATATTGAGAACATGTTAACAACTCTTGGAATCTCATTATCCAAACCAAAAACATATTGTAGCTACTGGACATTGTGCTTCCACTTCTTAAGCAACTCTCAGAAGAAGAAGATGTAAGACTAGCGCTTTACGATAGATATCACATGCCTGAATGGTTTGAAAAGCAAGGCATACCAGGGTCGTTTTGGGCATCATCGTCCACCAGATAGTTGGAATCTCTCATAGCTCATTGATAATTTGACCAACCAATTGAAATTAGGTTTGTTTAGGTTGGACATGACTATGTTTTGATGTTTTTGAATTAAAAATCAAAAGTTCGATATGGTCTACATATGATCAATTCATTAGAGGTTACTGGCCATGTCAAACACGTTTGTTTTTGCTTTATTTTTATGCTTAGTCTCAGGTTGGTCTACATGACCTCTTTAAATACTTATATAAGCTAACGGGTCTCCGTGTAAGAAGACATTTGACATATCCAACCAAGTGAAGGAGCTAAACCAAGAATTAACTTGATACCAGAAAAAGTATCAATATAGTTAATACCTTCTTGTTAAGAATAATCTTTGGCAACGAGTCTTGACATGTCTTTCCACTGTACCATTCGAGTTATATTTTATAGTAAAACTCCACTTACATGTTTTTCAAGCAAATCCAGAGTTGGAATCTCAACATCCATCGCCTTTAGAAATCTCAACATCCATCGCTTTTAGATAATGAGGGTGAGCCATAGCTTTTTATAAATTTTGTGATTCTGTCTCAAGGAAACAATTAAAGATAAAGTACTAATATGAAGTATTTAATTTGGTGTAAGTAATAAGAGAGGATATAGGAAAGGCAATGGTGAATTTTAATCGGAGAAGGAATGATATACATAGTTGGATATATATATATATATATATATATATATATATATATATATGTATATATTAAATACTTTATTAATTTAAAAA
Source organism: Lepidium sativum (assembly GCA_023374145.1). Taxonomy (NCBI): domain Eukaryota; kingdom Viridiplantae; phylum Streptophyta; class Magnoliopsida; order Brassicales; family Brassicaceae; genus Lepidium; species Lepidium sativum. The sequence goes on along the minus strand of JAKUCM010003867.1, from coordinate 27,222 downwards.
CATTTGAAGATAAGTTTTAGTTTTGTAGGTGTGCCTCGATTATTTTTGCAAACTTATACTTTCCACATGTTACAAATGATTTTGTATGCAAAAATATTTGTAGAAAAGAGAAAAAAAATGTTGGAATCTATATGTTACTATTGTTAATGTCTTAAACAAGTGATAGAAAACATGATAAGCTAACGGGTGTAAAACAAATAGCTGAATAAAATAATTCCACAATTTAGCTAACTTTTAGTGTTACCATTTAGTACTTATATTCAGTTTTAGAATTGTTGATTACAAAATTGTCCTTAATACTAAAATTTATATTTAATTAAAATGAATTTATTTTTAATTAAATTATTGTATTTTAACTTTTTGTAAGACAATATAATTGTCTCTTAAATTTTAAAATTATCCAAATATTAGATAAAAATTGTGATTAAATATTGTTTTGAATTTTAATAAGATTTAGATAATGACATATTTTTCATAGTTATCATAATTTTTAATTAAACTTATTCATATTGCCGAGGACAGGTGACTCAGTGGTGTAGTCACTTTACAAATCCTCAAGGCACCAGAGATCGAACCCCCTACTTGTAGTAATAGGAGGAGATTTAAAAGCCAATAGGCTAGTTGACAAAAAAAAAAAAAATTAAACTTATTCATATTTGAATATCACATTATTTTATTATATATATATATATATATCACTTAATAAAAGCATAGTATTAACTTAAACACCTGTGGGCTATTCAGCTCCAAATTTTCAAGCATTATACGAAAAAGTGTGGCAAATTAGAGCACCGAACAAAATTGGATATTTTTTGTGGCAAATTAATTGCGATCTAATTTGTTCAAGATGCGGGGCAGAGAGTGAGACCATTAATCATGTTCTCTTCCAATGTCCTTTGGCTTTACTGACATGGCCCCTATCGGATATCCCATCTGCGATACACATTTTTCTAGGGGAATCAATCTGATATAACTTGGACTACTTATTTTGGAGGCTACCAGATCGTGGGGATTACCAATACTTTTCTTGGATGATTTGGAATATTTGGAAGGCAGGAACGATTATTGTTTCTCGAATAATATCGTCGATCGTTGGTGTATTATAACTCGGGCGATGGCAGAATATGCTGAATGGTCGGAGGCTCGTTTAGTAACATCGATTCCCTCGGTCTCGACGATTGGGCCAAGCCGGGACACAGAAATCCTCATGGATTTTCTCTTCTAAACCCAATTCAGGGTTCACGGGTTTCAAATGTTTCGTGGACGCTTCCTGGAAGATTACGAAGCTAAAATCGGGGCCAGGATGGTTCAGCTTTCCAGATTCGGTAGAGGGTGTTTGTTCGGGTGCTCAATGTGTTAATCGTAGCTTGTCAGCGCTGCATGCAGAGATCAAAGCTGTTCTTTGGGCCATGGAATCATTGCTGGCACTCCAAGTTTTGGAGGTTGAGATGTCGACAGATTGTGAGGCGGTGTTGAAGATTTTTCTCCCCTACTAGGAAGATTTCACACGGTTAAACTTTCCGTTATTGTCCTTTTTGCTTACGATAATTCCACGTAATCTCAATTATAGGACTGATGATCTCGCCATGTTTGTAAGAGAGACAAGTTATAATTGATTGTAAGCAACTCTGATTATGCACTTTTGCACTTTAGCCATTGACAAAAAAAAAAATTATGTCTTGGATATCATCATTTATTTTTAATTTTCATATTGAAGAAAACAAAAATCATACTTTTGAATTTTTTTAATACAAACAAAACATTATTAATCTATTAGTAATACACTTATGCTATACATTTATTTATTCCACGTATTATAACTTTTGAAATAAAAATAATTCTAATATTAAAGTGAAACCATGTAACATGAAAATAAAACTAAAATTTATTATGACGAACTCACATAATAATATAATATGTATTTATAAATAATTAAATGTTAATACAAATGAATATATTATGTAGATAAATTGATAATATATATACTTAATAATTATGAATATAGATTTAAAATTTTAAAAGAATGTGGGTCTAACAATTCATTATTATATTTAAAACAGTAATTTGAAAGTAACGAAGATTTTGAAAATTTTGTATATTTTTCTAGAGTTTTAAAGATTATCTTAAGACTTTTGATGAATTCTGTTTTAAGACTTTCAAAGTTTTCTGCAGAATATTGAATACTCTTATAAATTCTTAATATATAATGCAAAATATATTTAAAATATTAAATATTTTTCACATATGAAATATATTCAAAATATTAAAGATATTTTATAGAGTGTTTTTTTTATATAAATTATGTTTAACAAAAATCATAAATTCTATCTATATTTCTTTGAGTATGATAGTATGCCAAATTTGAATATAACTACAGTGTATACAAAAAGTTTGAGAGTAAGCATTACACAATCTCCAAGATCTTACTAAAAAAAAAGAGAATAGATTCTCTATTTTTATACCAGATATCTAATTTTGATACCAATAAATCAAGTGATTTATTTTTTTTCTAGAAAAAAATAAATAAAAAAAGGTTTCAGAACGTCATTTGTAAATAGTCGAGTCTTTCATATTCAAACAGATTTTATCACTAGTTATTTTATTCTTATTATTATTTTTACCAGATTAATTATTCTTGGTTTTTCTATTTTTAAGAAATATTTTGTATATTTTTTAGTCATAGTGAATGACTTTAAGAATCTCTCATCAATATGCAATATTTTTGAAGATTGTATTTTGTAAAGTAATAGGTATAGAATCAACAAACCGATAAACACAATATTTTAATTCAATGACTATAGGAGACTCTTTTCATGACAAACCAATAACACAAAACTTTTATAGATTTTATGATATCATATATTGAATAACTCTAGACTTCTAGTGATTTTAGAAAACTCTTTACAAATATATAAACTAACAACAACAAATTTTAGTAGAGTTTTGAAAAATCATGATTCAATAACAGTAGAATCTTAATAACTTTTAAATCTATACAACTCTATCTAAATACATAAACCAGTAACACACTCTAAATGAATATGAGTACAAAATCTTAAATGAACATGAATTTAAAATCATAAGTAACATGACCTAAAAAAATTATATGTGAAAGTTATAATGCGTTAAAACCTAAATTAACAGAATTCAAAAAATATAATTCGTGTACAACAATTGTTATCATTATAAATTGATTTTTAGTATATTAAATATAATTAATAATTTTACATACAACGAAACCATAAAATAAAAAAATAAAAATAAAATCAAAAATAAATATTTATCAATAAATAAACATAACTACAAATGTTATATTGATTTTTCACAAAACCATACCTTATGCATAACACAAGTCATCCAATTTATATTACCTTAGTTAAATTATATTACAGCAGTAAAAGTTATCAATCATCATCCAATTTTTCAAATTAATTTCATTATGAAATATGTCATTTTATTAATTTTTATTCTACAATTTTTGTTTTTAAACTTTATATCTATCTGTGCCATTAGACAATTATGAAAAGTTACAAATAGGACACACGACGTACAAAAGTAATTAAAAATATATTATGTCAAAATAATAAAATCGAAAAGAAAATAATATTAGATTAAACCTCGTGAATTAAATTTTCAACCAATCGCCTCAAGACTTGAAACCTGAAAGACTTCATTCAATTAAGATTAAAATCTGATTAAAATATTTTGTATTAATATAGACAAATGACTTGAAACCCGAAAGACTTTACTCAATCAAGATTAATTAGTCTGATGAAATAGTTTGTATTAATACAAACGAATACATGAAATCCTAAATATCTCACGCAATCAAGATTAATACTCTCTCCGTTTCATATTAGTTGTCATTATAAGTTAAATTTTTTGTTTCATTTTAGTTGTTATTTTCATTTTTCAATGTATTTTTAATATAAAATGTGTTCATTTGTTCCTAATTAAATAAATAAAGTATTAAATGGCTTGTAATTCTAATAGTCAATTAAGGGCATAATAGAACATTTAATTATTTTTTTAATATGTATGAAATATCGTAGAACGACAACTAATATAAAATGGAGGGGAGTAAATATAGTTTGTATCAATACAGAAGAATACATGAAGCCCGAAATATTTCACTTAATAGGTTCTAGGTATTAAAATGCTCTTAACTAGATTCTCTTGATTCTTGTGGCCGGATTCAATCCTACGTAACAACTCTCTTAAATTTGCAAGCATAAGCATCGATCTTATATTAGATTTTATTTTACAAATTGAAATTTGTTGTCTCATAATATTCTGATAATCTCAACTATTATATAATTCAATCTGTTACAACAGCTTTGCAAATTGCAAGCATATATCATCTTAGATTAAATTTTACATATTGAGAAAAAATATAAACTCTAAAAATACATTTTCTTTAATATGTTAAGTGAAAATACTTTTTTTGGAGATATCAGAGCAAAAGATTATTAGTGTGTAATCTTTCAAGCTACATTATAAAATACCTCAAAAGCTTTTTCTTGAAATGGTGCAAATAACACCAATTTTTATCAAACCAAAATCATTCAAAGATGAAACGCATAAGCAGCCGTACTGATTTCATTTTCTCTCCTTTCTTATCATACAATGGCACAGATCGAATCCCTGGTCTTAATTCTGCAACAGGCAAACATGTTTGTCCTCCAAAATCATCTTTTTCCGACATATCATACTCTCTTACTTCGATCCTAAGCAATGCAAGCTCTGGAACTGTTAATGGGAAACTGAATTCTTCGTCCCAAATTGGATACCAATTGTCTTCGATTATTTTGGTCTTCTTCTTTGCGTTGTCTGCTGGTACACCAACTATGTACATCTACAAAGCTCACAAATCCAAGTCTCATAAGGATGTTATAAAAAGACAGAAACCAATTTGGCGAATTTGATATTTACCTTAGTATAGAAATCTGGAGGAGAATATGCGTCAAAATGAGTGTGACTGAAGTCCATTCGCCATCCATCTCCCATGTACACTTTCACCTTTAACGTTTCTTTAACAGGAAGTTTCTTCTTAGGGTCAAAAACTTCGTCGTGAAACCCTTTCTTCATCAAGAAGTTAGGTTTTTTGACATATCCGCAACCTCCATTCGCTCTAAACATGCCGTGCATCATCCACAGAGATTTCCCATATCCCTATATGATTACAAATTTGTTATACAAAGATCTATCAAGTCTTTTGTATATGCAAGCTTTATCCATCATAAGAGGTAGCTTAAGAGTCAAGGTATGTTGTTACCTGCATGTTGAATGCAATCATTTGCGCTCCATGAGTCCAACCGATAAGCGGTTTATAGTTTGAGGAGTTAAATCTTGTCCCTTTTGGATATATTCGAAGCAAATTCCTCTGTGTAAACCTAGAAAACATATATATAAAATCAAGTTACAACCAAAGCCTATAGAAATGCAAGTATATAAGAATTTACCTTACAACATCCTGACTATTGGATGAACAAGTCCTGTCAAGTTCCTGCTCACTTAAACTCAACCGTCTCACTTTGTCGACAACAGTTTTCATCTCTTCTTTCACTGTTCCTTTTGGTTTTCCGGCATGAATTGTAATCAACCGTTTGTAAGCTGGTTTCTGATCTTCACTAGCCTCTTCTTCTTCTTGATCACTATCAAACTAATTCAAAAGTCATAACTCAATTATATAACAAGAAACAATGTATTCATTTCTTTCTGAACTGAATTCTTTTTCTCTTACCTTGCTTTCACAATCTTCGTCATATAACATACTTGCTAGTGTCTGAATCTCGTCTGTTCTAGATACTTCGTCCTCAGAAGATGGTGATCTATTGTTATCCTTTGGCTTACCAACCGGGTTTCTTGATTCGAGGTATTCTTTAGGTGGTTTTGTTGAGATTATAATCCGATGATACAGTGAAGCAGGTGAAAGAAATTCTTCTAAGCTATCTGATTCAGGGTAATACAACATCTGTCCAAATGTCTGTGTAGCCATCTAAAGAAAGACAAAAAACCCTAAAAACTTTCATACAATACTCAAATCCCAAATGATTGATTCACAAGGTAGGTCACAATTGTTTTACCTCAGCCACTTTGGCTTGAAGATCAGCTGTAAGATGATCCTCTAAAGTAATGATAACCGGATAAGGAGAACTAACAAAAGCATAATCTCGAATCGATTTCAAACATTTGATCAACGGTACAGGCGTTGTAAGCGTTCTGAAGAAACAACAAAGACGCAATTTCACGAGTCTTGATCTGAAAATGTTTGTAAAGATAAAGAAGACAAAGAATAAACCTTCCATGAAGAACATTGATATCTGTCCCAGAAGAGTTAGGCCAAAGATCAAGCTCAATGACTCGAACACCTCTTTGTAAAGCTTTAATCACAGGAACTTCGCTACAATCGCTGCTTAATTGATTACCAGTAAGATACGAATTGTGTCCTGTATATATAAAGTAATGTGACAATGGAGCAGTCATATCTTGATGAACCTGTAACATCACAAAAACTTCACATTTTTATAAACCAAAAAGTTTCGATTTTTAATCATGGGTAAAGAAAAAAGATTCAATTTTTGATTAATTACGTTAGGCGTAATCGGAGGATTAAGATCGTCGTAGAAGAGGAAATTGAAGAAATCCTCGAGATCAAGTCCATGGCGCGTGTAGCGCGTGACACGGTGTCTCCGTCGTAAGACTTCGTCGATTAGACGTTGAGCTTCTGCAATGGTGGTTCCTGATTCGCCTTGATGATCATCGAGAAAAGAACAGAGTTGCTCTGCGCCCATTACACCGGTGGATCCATCTCCGTCGCTTGAATCGCCGTCAACGTTTCCGGGAACGGCGAATTGACAGAAAACGTCACGGACGTCATCGGTTGGTGTCACTTCGTTGATTTTGAATTTACGGTTAAAGCATTTGAACATTTTGTAATTGTAACTTCCATTGTCATAAGACTCTGTTTTCTTCTCCTTCCCCATCATCAAACAAATTTTAAAAATCAAAATCGAAACTTTTTTGATAAATTTCGATTTCGAAAGTTGTTAGGGTTTCTTAGGATCCAGAAATTATTAATTTTTTTGGAATCAAAGTAAGATTTGGAGATTGAGAAGACGAGGAGAAGAAATTACTCCTATAAAAATGGAGGCTTTAAAGCGGGATCGTTTGAAATAAATCCTACCTATTCGTTTTTTGTTCTCTTTCTTTTTTAAAAATCAATACTTTTTTATATAACATATTTTTTCTTCATTTTTCTTAGAAAAAAATATATATTTTGCAATTACTAATCAGAGAAAATCTTAATTTAGTAAAGGGTTTTTCTTTTTTTATACTGTATCATGTACTCTTCGTCTAGGTCACGTCGACAAAGGATCTGACTTGCAAATCTTTTGTAGTTTTTTAGTTTCATATAAAAATAATCGATAAGCCTCGCACTAAGATTTTGTTTCGATTAATTTAATCAAATTCATGATAGTGATTTCAGAATGTGCGATGCATGTAAGAGCTTAATCTATCAACATGTTAGTGTGTGAGTCAATGACATTTCAGGTGTTATCTTGCCTAATTTAGTCTTTTTTAGGTAAATTAGTTTTGTTTGGTGCTAATACACATTAATTTCATTTGACCAAAAGTATGAGATTACAAAGTGTGAAACTGATAAACAATGTAAAGAGACTCAACGCAGTTCTGTGACTGAAGCGCCAACTAAACAAGTGAGGAAAACAGAAACACAAGAGTGATCTTTTGAAGTAGTTTTGTTTCTTCTTCTTGCAAGTTTTGTGTTTACATGTCAGCTTTATGAACTTGGGATGGTTTTGAACTGTGTCCATGTAACTTGATTGTCCCTGATGTGTAGACACGGAAGCCATTTCTGGAGGAAACAAGTTTGATGGATTTGTGTATATTGGATTTGGATAAAGTGTGATAGCATTTGTGATAGTGCTTAGGTACATGTATTGGTTTGATGAAACATGCTTTTTCAAGGTTTGGTATTGCGTGAAGATGAGAAGGAAGATGGATGACAAATTCACCAAAGTCATCAGTAACACTTTTTACCCATTTTGATATCTTTTTGAATCCAGTGTGACACTTTATGGCAACAGTTGCACCTATAAGATCATGTTGTCAAGAGTTAGAAGATAAACTATAAGGAGAGTTAAACATATTAAGAGTTCCAAGCATGATGCAGTGTAGAGAATACCTGAAACAGGGTTGTTGCAGAGAAGAGAACCGGTTATAACGACAGAGGAGAGTTTGTGTTCTCCATAGCCAGCCATCTCTGACATCTCTCTTATGCTCCATAACTTGCCTGCACTTGCAAATGCTCCGTTGAAGAAGAAGAAAAAGAAGAAGAAGCAACGGAGCAAGAAAAAGCTCTCCATTTCTAAAGTATCTCAATATGTTACTTTGAATGATTGTGTATGAAGAGGATGGATTTAAAGAGAGAAAATGGTCAACTTATCCAACTCCATTCGTCTATTTTCTTAATTTTGATGTCAAATGTGTTATCTCAGCTAACTACACTTTGTGAGAAAAAGTGTAGTAGTTAGCGGGAAATGAACAAAGAAGACTGATCATTGACTTTTATGGGTTTGGTCAGTAAGCACTAAGCCACCATTGGTTAAAGTATTTGTTGACCAGAACCATATATCTTAGATATATTATCATCATTAGTGGGCCTCCAATTTGAGCATCTGATCTCTTTACGGCCCATTAGCTTTTCAGGACAACCTGAAACAGACATGATCTCTGAAGCTGGCTAGTCTATAGAGCTTGATGGTGATGATTTGGTCCAGGAGGAGAAAGACGTTTAGAGTTGACTTTTAAGTTTTGCGTTTGACTGAGTCAAGGGAAAGAAAAATAAGTCAAGAGTCTGTGTCTTGCTTTAACCGAATCAATGTTTTATTTCTATTTCACTTCAGTTTTTGGATCATTTCTCTGATAGTTTCGAGTTGGTTCAACCAAAATGGATATTGAAAACTAGAGATGCAAAGGCTTTGGTTTCATTTGATATGACACCAATCATTAAATAAAAACATTTTGTACAAACACATAACATAGGTCTCAGATGGTTTCAAAGAAAACCATGAGATCATAAATACACAGAATCAGAGGTTGTTGTTAGTCTTACCAACCAATTGAGTGAAGGTTGAAGAATTTATATTTACAGCAATCAGAGAATGGAGACAGAGAGAGAGATGATTCAAGCATCATCTGCATCACTTCCACCTATGTGACGTCCATGGCTACTCACCCAGTAGTTGCTTCCATCAGGACCAGATATCTTAAATCTGTCACAACATTATCAAAATCAAATCTCATGTTCTTGAAACTGAAACTCCTGATACAGTAGTGTTGTGAATATAAACCTTTCAAGAACAGATTTTCCTTCTTTGTACTTCTGGTTCTTCTCATGAGCAGTCTCCTGATATAACAGAATATACACAACACAGCTTAATGTTATAAGACTCGAACAACGGTTAGGTTCTTTTTACAACATTTGATGTATGTCTTGCTTACGTATCTCCATCCAACAATTGATCCACATGAGACGCAGAAAATGTCAGCCACAGTATGTTTTCCAGTCATCATCATTCTTTCTTCTGTCTCTCCAATTGATACATTGGCACTAAACCAGTTCAATTATAATCAGAAAAGCCAGCTCAATTTAGCAAGTATAGGATCATCATCATCATCATTAGGTGCCTTAGAAATAAGAAACACTTACACTTTATTGAAGAGATAAGCTTTTCCATGCTTGCAGTGAAAAGACTGAACAAGGCACAAACACAGAGTTAGCTCAACAAACCTCAAATACAGAACCAGTGAAGCTTCAACTCTGTGTTATCCGCAAGACACATATAGAAAAGCCATCTTAGACCACAGAGAGAATGAAAACGATCAAAATGTGTAATCAAAGTATCGAATCATCTAAAGAAGAAGCTCCGTGTTTAAAATATTGATTTGAACTAACCAACTAATGGCGACTAATGGCAAGTGAGCATATACTGGACCATAACCTCAACAATGTAGTAACACAAAATCAAAAATTGCTGAAAGTGATTCAAGGGTTAAAATTATAGTTTGATCACATTCCCATTCCCAGCAGCAGAGAAGAGACAAAAACAAAAGAAGCTTAAAGAAGAATAAAGTAATTTCTTATAAAGCTTATCCACAAAAACACAACCACATCTCTTCTAAATCATCTATCATTGTATACCATCTAAACAAATGAGGATCATGCAGCACCAAAAACAGATTAATCACAACCCCATAAGAACAATCTCCAGAAAGATCATAAATTTCAAAAAGGGAGACACAAAGAGAGAAAGAGACAAAACCTTGGAGATGATGTCTTCATAAGTAGCGAGATGGGTTTTACAGTGTTTGCAGCTATAGATCTTCCCTTCAAGATTCACCACAAACAACCTCCCCATCTTGAATCAAATCAAAATCCAAAAATCTGTTGAACAGAGTTTCAATCTTAATCAGAAAAAGGAAAAAGAAGAAGATCCGAGACAGAAGAATTCAAAGTCTTTATCTGTAGAGACGAATCAAAACTTTTTTATTGGGTCGATTTTGATGTTTATGTTTTGTATAATTAACAAGAAAATGTGGATGGAGAAGGTATAACGTCTGCGTCTCAATTATTTCACTTTTTTTTTTTCTTTTTAGCCAAGAAGGGTGGAACAACGTGTACTCTACACCAATTGTATTTTCTCTATTCATATATTTTTTCTTAGAAAAAATTGGTCAAATAGAGCAAAAGTATAGTGTAAATAATAGAATAGTTTTTGTCCAAAAAAAAGAAAGAGTCAAGGGTGTAATTACGGTCACACCCTTGAAACAAAAAATTGATGTCTTCTTTTTCTCAGGTTAGTTTCACACTAGAAAAAGAAAGAAACTTATAGTGTAAACCGTCGTCGTTAACTTCTCTTGATTTTGTTCCTTCCTCGTCTTACTGAACGTGTTCTTCGCTCTATTTCATAATCGTTGTCTTCTTCTTCATCTTGTTCTTCGTACTCGTCGTCTTCATTGTCGGTAAGTTTCTTTTTTTCTTTATCCTCTGCTCCTCTTCTGCTTTTTCTTCTTTTTCGTAAGGGCATTTGGGTTTACGGTTGACGTAGACATTGGATTTATCGATTTTGCGAGATTTCGATTTTTCAATTTTGCGACATTTGGGTTTTTGTTCTTCACTAACTTATTCTGTGTCTAGTAGATTTCTTCCCCAGTTTGAGCCAATGTGATATAGTTCGTAATTAGTTGTGAGGGTAAGGGTGAAGAAGCGATATGATACGTGTAGTACAATTAGTATGACGTTGGGTAGAGTTAGGTCGTAGGGGGTATAGTTGGATTCCGTGTGGTAGAGTTAGGCTGTCGTATAGTAGAGTTAGATTATCGTGTGGTAGAGTTAGATTATCGTGTGGTAGAGTTGGTATGTAGTGTAATAGAGTTAGGTTATAGTGTGCGGTATAGTTGGATTCCTTGTGGTAGAGTTAGGCTGTCGTATAGTAGAGTTAGATTATCGTGTGGTAGAGTTAGATTATCTTGTGGTAGAGTTAGTATGTAGTGTAATAGAGTTAGGTTGTAGTGTGCGGTATAGTTGGATTCCGTGTGGTAGAGTTAACTTGTAGTGTAATAGAGTTAGGTTGTAGTGTGGTAGAGTTAGATTATCGTGTTGTAGAGTTAACTTGTAGTGTGGTAGAGTTGGGTTGTTGTGTGGTAGAGTTATGTTTTAAGAATGTAGAGTTGCCTTGTTGTGTGGTAGAGTTGGGTTTTATAATGCTTAGCGTTTGTTTTCTTCCATCTTTAGATATGGCAGATAAGAAGTACCCGAAGAATTTTTTCACACACGGTGTACAGGTGATGAAGAATCGAAGCATCAACCATTTCTGCAATCTAAAAAACATCAGTAATATGATCAAGGGTATTGGTGAGGATGCATACGTAGACATAAAGGAGAACACTTGCGTATGCATTTTTCTGAAGCTAGCAGATTCCGAGTTCAACTTTACAGGGAGACATATACTGTACCTGTTGATGAATCAACTAGTGACTAAGAAGATGTATGAGATTTGGGTGTCGGCCTATGAGGATTTCTCTGCATGAGTTTGCTGAAATAACGCAGCTTAATTGCGGTAACTTCGAGAAGGCTTCTAATGGGGGCAGGTGAAGCGCACAGAGAACTTTGGGAAGATATTGGCTTAGGGGTTGGTGAAGGACCAAAATGGGTAGAGTTGAAAGAAATATTGGGGAGATGTAGAGGGTGGTCTTTCGAGAAGAGGAAGATGGTGGGCTTGCTAGTGGTATTGAATGTATGAGTTTTTGGTTGCCACACAAATATTAGGCTCCCTTTTAGTGCTGCGAAGTTGGTTGCAGATTTTGAGATGTTCGAGAGGCATCCATGGGGAAGAGTGGCGTTTCTAGAACTGATCAAATCGATCAAAATGGCAGGATGCAAAAAGGGCAGTAATTACACAATACACGGGTTTGTGCACGCACTTCTAATATGGGCATTTGAGTCCATCCCCATAGTCGCAGAAATATTTGGGGAGCAAATAGCAGGTGACGTCCCCATTCTACGATGGAGACCCATCAAAAAACAAACCATCAACCTCGAGGACTTGGTGAAGTTGGAGCTAGCAAATAATAATGGAAAGGTAAATTCCTTTTGTAGTAGAGTTCATTTACTCCACTATACATACATGGTAGAGTTCAATTTTAAGTAATGTGGAGTTGATTTCAAGTATAGTAGAGTTCAATTTTATAAGTATAGTAGAGTTCATTTACGTGTAGTAAAGTTCAATAATAAATTGCATCTTCTCGTCACAAACGATATTGCAGACCACAAAGTTGACACCATGCTTGGAGACATACTTGCCTCCAGGCTAGATGAATCCGCTTGGGACAAAAGTAATAAGAGGAAGGCGGATGGTTATGTCGAGGAGAGGATGAGCAAGCGTAGTGCTAGTTCAAAAGTGCAGGTGGAGAAAATGAAAGAGAAACAACACAATAAAGAAGAGAAAAAACACAATAAAGTAGAGAAAAAACACAATAAAGTAGAGAAAAAACACAATAAAGAAGTGAAAAAACACAAGAAAGAAGAGAAGAAGAGAATTTAGATTAGGATGGATGACTCCACCACTATGCAGGATGTGGTGAGAGTCGTTAAAAAGAAAAAGTGGAAGGCAGATGAGTCTAGTGCATTGCTTGACACTCTTAGAGGTCTGACCAGAGCCTTCGAAGGGATGAGACACGATCAGAACGTGTTTGCTGAACGTATATATCGTTTTGAGGAGAGTAGGCTCGATAGCAGGGCAGAGACCACAATGCTTACTGAGCGCGTGAATAGGCTGGAGCGTAACACCTCAGACAATACAACCATGATTGAAAGGATTCTTAGGCTAGAAGAGACCAGAGCGCAACCCCCAGTTTATAGCTTGGCAGATGAGGGTGGAGGTCAGACAAGTGCACGACATCGAAGTCCTGAAGATGTTAATCGTGAAGGGAGCCTACATCCTGAAGATGTAGGTCGCGAAGATGACGTAGAAGGCGATACAACCCGTACTCCCGACTCCCTTAATAATAAGGAACTTAATTCGGTACGTAGAGCTCTATTTTGAATGAGACTTACTTTGATTGATTATGTACGAACAAACAACAAACATTACATACATCTTTGTACGAACATACACATAAAACGAACAGTTATATGGTTTGGTCGAGTTATGTTTAACTCTTCAAAACAATTATTGTGTTCAAAACAGCTTTCCAAACCAGTAAAACGAACTCTACCACTATTACCAACTCTACCATATGTGAATCTAACATATTGAGTTGCTCTTCGCAGAAATCTCCTTGGAAACAGCCTACCCTTGTGGACTCAGAGTCGGAGAAAACACCAAGTGCAGATTCAGGTATTGTGCGTAATACAACTAAACCAACAAATGTGGATGCACACCTCGATGACACCCAAGTGTCCCCAGCCAGTACTAAACATACCATCCCACCGGACCAGGTAATCCAGTTAAAGAATTGACATTTGCCCTTTGATGGTAGAGTTGGTAGTTCTGTTAAATAGAGTTGACATTTTCATATTTTTTGTAGAATAATTGGGTTATCGAGAGTCAGGAGACATCTGACCCTTTTAGCCCGTTATCAAGAGTTGTTAGGAATCCAGAAGAACCGTCAAAAGAAGAACTACCTTACGATGTGGAAAAAATTAAGCCACGAATGTCACATGTTAGCGTCATAAACCTGGTGGATACTCCTGTAAAGGGTAAACAAACACAGGAGAGGTTAATCTTAATGTAAGACATGTTACCGAAAGAGATTCGGACACGAGTCCTCGCTACGAATCAGATACTGTTCATATTCAACTAGATTAGAGTTCATTAACCGTTTTGTAAAGTTAAGTTTTGGAATGGTAGAGTTAGTCCTCTGTTTGGTCGAGTTGGATCACCTGTATGGTAGAGTTAGTCCTCTGTTTGGTCGAGTTGGATCACCTATATGGTATAGTTAGTCCTCCGTTTGGTCGAGTTGGATCGGTCTTACAGCCCCTTCTTTTTACAGGTATCCCCTTTCCAAGGTTGTTCCATTGTCAAGCAGATTCATAAGAATGTTATTCATTCTCGGAGTGTCTATGATCCTTTTAGTCCAATTTCAAAATTAAAAGTACTTCGGTTACGCGACTATGTGAAGCATCAATTGTAAGCATCAATTGATATGTGTGTAACATATCAATTCGTCGATTACGTACAATTTTGATAAATTGTGATAATACTTTTGGATAGATGGATTCACCAAAAAAACCAACGTTGTTCGCAAGGCACATATCATGGACTTGCCAAACAATGCTTTGACGAACATCATAACTCGATGTGGAGCGGAAAGACTTGATGAGATTTACAGTATCAGGCTTGTGTCGAAGGAATTTAAAGAGCTTTGCGATGAGAATGAGGTTCTCAGGAATATAGATATACGTTATGTTCCATTCTATTCCCCTCTGAGAAGTTGGTCTCTTTTGAACAACTTCCTCGCTAGATTATGCAATATCGGTAATGTGGAAGCTACATACCGATGTGGTATGACAGAGTTCTTTGTCAATGGGAATCGTGATGGTGGTTTGGAACTGCTATTAAGAACATCTAATGGTGACTGTGAAGAAGCCACACTGCTTTATGGATTTGTGCTAGTCTGTTTAGGAAATGACAGAAGACATGAGGGTTATGAAGTCCTAAGACATTTACTGCAGGAAACAGTTGTTGAAACATTGGAATACGTAAACCACCTCCAGAACAGAATCTTTCGTTACCCAGGATCGCTCAGTTGGCGAGGAGAACAACAATTGCTACTTCTCGAAAAAACATATGGTCGAGAAGGATGTTCTTGCAGAGGTGAATTCCTGGAGATTCTCCATTTCTTTGAAGGATTCGATGCCGAAGACATTGATCAACCAATGGCCGAAACTTGTGAAGTATGCACTTGGTACTACGAATTCAGAAAGATCTTTCCCAACCATTAGTTGTTGAACAGTTAATGTAATTTCCTTTTGTTTTCGTACTCGTTTTCGTCTTGAATAGTTAATGTAATTTCCCTTTCAACCATTAGTGTATTGTTAACTCTACCAAGCGTATTGTTAACACGGTCTAACTCTACCAAGCGTAGTGTTAACTCTACCACATAACAAGGTCTAACTCTACCAAGGAATAAAGAACTCTACCAAACGGAGTGTTAACTCTACCACATAACACGGTCTAACTCTACCAAGCGTAGTGTTAACACGGTCTAACTCTACCACATACTGTCTAACTCTACCAAGTGTAGTGTTAACTCTACCACATAACACGGTCTAACTCTACCAAGCGTAATGTTAACACGGTCTAACTCTACCACATACAGTCTAACTCTACCAAGCGTATTGTTAACTTTACCACATAACAAGGTCTAACTCGACCAAGGAATCAAGAACTCTACCAAACGGAGTGTTAACTCTACCACATAACACGATCTACCTCTACCAAGCGTAGTGTTAACTCTACCACATCACAAGGTCTAACTCGACCAAGGAATAAAGCACTCAACCAAACGCAGTGTTAACTCATCTATTCAAGAATGAATGCTTTGACTACATGTCTAGACATTGTGACCAAGTTTCTTACATTTAGAACAAGCTGAAACTTTTCTTGGACGTTTTTCGGGCTGAGAACACTCGGCCTCCCTGGTTGTTGACGCACGTGTGGTGGATTATACAGCTTACGACTAACTTCCAAAGGAACGGGAAGTGCAACATCTCTTGGAAAGATACTACCAGAGTATGCGTTGTACCGGTAGGTTGTGTGATAGTACGGATGGGTAAGTTCGATCGTCGGCTTTCTACAAACCTCAGCAACGGCAATGGCATGGACACAAGGAATTTTTTCGGATCGCGTAACAACAGCCTAGTGTTCGTCTATGTCTTGCACGTTGTACTATCTAGCTTCATCGACCCTTGTCTATCATTTATAACAATAATGTTAACTCTACTAAAGAGATTGTTAACTCTACTATGAAGGGACTAACTCTACTATGGGCAATGGTAACTCTACCTTTAGGAGCTCTTCAACAGATGTTGTTAGAATAGTTGACGTGAGAGTGGCCTTCGTCTTCTGTCGTCTTCTGCTTCGCAAACCAACGTGTTAACATCGACGTAATTGCATCTATAAGCTGGACAATGGGAAAAGTTCTTGACTCTCATAATGCATGGTTTATTGATTCTGCAATGTTCAATGTAGTGAAATTGTATCTGTTTCCGGGAAAGTACACTCGACTCCACAACCGCACGTCAGCTTTTATCAAGTAGACATGAAGCTTTGGATTTAACGCCTGAATCTGAGCAAGTATAGCGTTGAATTCATCGACCCTAAAAGCGGTGGCAGCTTTCTTGAACAACTTAAAGGGCTCGCCACCTCTAAATTTCGACAAAATGTTCTTACGTAGGTGGTAGGTGCAAATACCCCGAGAAGAAAGTGGGTACACAATCTTTATGGCTTTAGCAATGAATTTATGTCTATCTGATATGATGGCAAATTCCCTGTCATCAGGGATCACACGGTTTAGCTGTCTAAAAAACCATTCCCAAGATTCGTCATTCTCTGTATCAACCACACAAAAAGCCATAGGAAATATGTTGAAGTTATCATCTTGCATGGTAGTGGTTAGTAGAGTACCTTTATACTTCCCTAGCAAAAATGTATCATCGACAACAACCTTCCTCATGTAGGGAAAACCCATAATACTTGCATCGAAGGCGATGAAAAAAACTTAAACCTGTCTTGCCCGTCAACTTCAAGCTTTATTAGAGTTCTGGGATTCGCTATTCTAATAGCAAACAAGTACGACGGAAGTTCTTCATAACTACTTGCCGAACTTCCGGTAACTAGGGCTCGTGCTTGGCTTAGAGTACGGTGTGCTTTCCAGTACTTCATCTGCATAAACGTCAGACTTAAATGTCACACTAACTCTACCATACGTCAGACTAACTCTACTACACTGCAATCTAAATCTATCACACACTACAACCTAACACTACTACACATAATCCAACTCTACCACACTGTTATCTAACTCTACCACACTGTCATACCAACTCTACTAAAACGTCAGCACTGCAATCTAACTCTACTACACTGCAAGCCAACTCTACCAAACGCCAAAACTACAATCTAACTCTAGCACACTTTACAATCTAACTATACCAAACGATAGACTAACTCTACCTCACTGGCATACCAACTCTACTTAAACTTCAGCACTGCAATCTAACTCTACTACGAAGATTAACTCTACCATGGCGTAAAATTACGTTTGTACCTTTAGACTGAATTGCTTGCACATTGAATCAGCAACGTGTTGAGGAAGAACAGATGGCCCAATTCCACCTACGAATTCCAAGTATAACCTTCCTAAGACTTCCGTTGATGCTTGTCGTGCACGACCTGATCTCTCTGTAACAGAACAACTATGTTCACCCATATACTTCCGGACAAAGAAACATCCACCGTCGTCGACAGGTGAAGCTCGCACTCTCCACTGACAGTTTGGTACCCAACATTTCACATCCAACACTGTCTTCGATGAAGCAACAACATCAAAGTCAAACCTCTGTAAGACAGAAAGTATTTTTAGCCTGGTCATGAGTTCTTTTTTTGATGAGTATCGTTGCCCAACAACCAATGCGAGTGCTGACATCTCTATGTCCAAATACTCAGCATTCAAATCCAACCCCGTTGCTTTCTACGATAGGTTTTTCTTCTTTTCTTCCTTCGACTTTCTACGAACACTGATATAATCTTCATCATCCGAGCTTGCGCCATCCATATCATCGCAACAGTCGAATCTGAATTCCACATCCTCGTCCTCAGCATGTTCACTTTCATGTTTCACATTTTCTGGTATACGCTCATTGTTTGGTCCACCTCTACTAAACACCGGATCAACTCTACTACGCCGAACATACGAGGCATTATTCTCCGACTTACATTGGAATTTCTCTTCAACGTTTCTCCAATTACACTGACCTTTTTCAGGGTAACTCAATGAAACACGAGATCTAGTGGTAATTTCGTCACATAGACGCATTGCTTCTTTACGAAATTGTGAAACAAACACTTGCAATTATCTATCGTTACTTACAATTACAGGGGGAGTATCTTCTGGTAGTGACTGAATGACAACATTTGGTATGTAGCTTAGTTTTAGCTCATGACAATGTGCATCCAAACCAAAATCGGCATAGACCATCTCCAGAAATTCATCGAGCCTTAAATCTTTGACAATGCCTATGATCCGACACCCGTACGACTGGTGCACCGAAAAATCCATCGATTTTCATTAAAACTCCATATCTCACAAACCAAAATGATTTGATCCATAGATCCAAACATAAACAGAAAAAAAGCAAAGGAGCAGCGAAGAAGTAAAGGAACTTCAAGAAAGCTACAATGACGTCAGTAATAGAGGAATCAGTTGGATGCGCGGCAGATGAGGTAATAACTGAGGGGTAAATACGTAATTTAAGCTCTACTACGAAAGTAGGCTAGGTTTCCAAAACTAACTCTACCATACTGCACTATGTTCGTGTGGTAGAGTTGATTAGAGCACAAACAACAATTATATTATGCTAGAAATCTAACTCTACCAAGCACACATCACCTCTATCACGCTGGAAATCTAACTCTACTATACACGAAATTTCATTAATGTCAACTCTACTAAGCATACTGTAACTCTACTGCACTGGAACTCTAACTCTACCATACGACACTCTGTCCGTGTGGTAGAGTTGATTAGAGCACAAACAACAACTCTATTATGCTGGAAATCTAACTATACCAAGCACACTTCACCTCTATCACGCTGGAAATCTAACTCTACTACACACGAAATTTCATTAATGTCAACTCTACTAAGCATACTTTAACTCTACTACGCTGGAACTCTAACTCTACCATACTGCATTTTGTCTGTGTGGTAGAGTTGATCGCTTACGTGGCAGATTTCATTAATGGCATTTTCGTAATTATTTTTTTTTCCTCATTAAAAAATGGCAAAATAGTATATATTAAATTTAAAAAACTATTCTAGTAATTTACAAACATTTGCTCTATTTCAATAATTACCACTTAATTCCGCTATAATCTAGCAAATCACCCTTTCCCTTTTTCTTATTGCTTTCTTTACACTTTTATTATACTCTATTCTTCTTCACACTTTCTTTAATTTCTAATCCTTACTTTTCTTACTACTAACAATAATCTACCTTTTTCAAATAGACCAATCCATAATTCAAATCTCCAAATATCAAATCCTATAGTAGGTGATTATAGGATTATTTATGTGGAAAAACTCTATAATTTTTCCCCTTTTATCTATTTTTATTTTTTTAAATTGAAAACCTCATCTCTTCTATTATATGTGTAATCTTCTAAAAAATACGACATTTTTAAAAAAATCAAGACAAGCCATCATTTAAATGGTCAAATAAATCGACCAAATTTCTATAAGATAATCTTTTTAAATATGCTGCATAATGTAATGAATACTTAGAATATTATATTCCAGTGAGTTCTGGTTCGGATCAAATATGTTTGGCTTCTTTGCATTCTGGTTTGTATAAAAATACGCAGCGGTTTTGAACGATTGATAGTATGATAATCCATTAATCCAGTTCCAACAAGACCAAACAATGAAACAGCCTCTTTAAATACATAACAACATGCATTAAACAGTTTTATATAATTATCTTATAGTAATAAAGTATCATTTTATTGTAATGAAAACAAAAAAATAAGATAGAAAGGCTTTTTAATTGTTAAAAGTGGCGATGAAGCTGATGGGGCCTTTGCCGGTAAAAGCGGCCTGAAGACCAAAGATAAGAAATGCGATCATAGCGAGACGAGAGTGCTTAATCTCAGCTAGCTTCAAAGTATCTAATTTCTCAGGGTCAGCTGCAAGGCCCAACGGGTCAAAATACCCGCCCGGGTAGATCCGTTTCTCTGGATCCAACTCAGCGTTACGCTGGAACTCGATGTATCCGACCACTAACACTTCGATCCATATCAATGTTGTCAACGAGAATGGTAATGGTTGTCCCAAATACGACGAACCTTCCACCAATTCTACCTATATATACCAAGTCGCATCATATAAATAAAAACCAACCCAACCCAAACCAAATTCATCAACTTGAAACGATCAAAGTTTAAATCCATTGCAATATAATTTTTCGTCAACGTTATTTAATTTTAAAACTATAATAAATAATGTAGGTGGTTTTTAGTATAGTACATGTGGTAATTTCACTAAAAAACAAGCGCATTTACACATTTAATAATCAAATACTAGTGCTTACATCATATACAAATTTGGCTAATGGATTGTGCCCCAATATCAAAAAAAAATTATAGTAAATAATATATCAAATTTTTGTTTTTATTTTTCTTGATAACTAGAAGTTTTAGGCCTTCGGCCTTAAACCCCCGAGCCTGAGAGCAACAAGTGTCCACACTCCATTACTTACTGGTATGCTCAAACTATCTACACAGTGAAAATTAATTCAAACTAGTAGACCACCATAACTTGGTTAAATCTATATTTTTGTGATAAAGAGTTTCAATTTTGTTCTTAAAAATTATTTTTGTAAATTATTTATCTATAATATTTATATTGCATTCATTTTACATTACACGTTAAATCACTAACTATTTGTTTTGGGGTTTTTTTAGCATAAACCCTAATTATAAACCAAACCATAGATTAACTGTACATTATGTTGTCTAAACCAAATTAGTGAAAGCTGCATGCATGTTTAAAGAGTTGTAGTTATTTTATTTTTGCCTAACTACACCTATGTCTCAATTCTTTTTTTTTTTTGCAATTTACTAATTTTTATTCTGTTTTCTACGACTTACAATTGTACACGTCGATAAATATTGTAGATATAGGAATAAAATGAGTGTACCTTTCCGGCATCTTGCCATGCAATTCCAGTGAGACCCTCAACGGCAAGAGCACCAAGAACACCAAGCATGGCCCATCTCCCATGAATCAGCTCACATTCTCTAAACCTTTGAATCCCAAACACTTCAGTATACGGCTGAAACGGCGTCGGATTAATCTCCGTAGACTCTTGAATGATCCCAATGACTTCACCCGCTACGTTCTTTGCAAGGTTCTGGTCAAGTCCATCAAAATCATATTGAAGATACTCAGCCGGTTTACCTAAACCGAACGGATCAAATCCACGGTCTCCGATCATCGATCCGTCGAGCCATTCGGGTGGGTTTGCTCCAGGGAACCAAACTAGTCTGTCTCCATCGTCTTGGACCTGTCTAGACTTCTTTGGTGGTGGAGCTTCTTTCTTTTTCCCGAAACTAAACCCGAACCGGGCTTGGATCCTACCGGTTCCGGGTCTTGGATCTTGAATTCGGATCCCAAAGATACCTGAGGCTGCTGCTCCAGTGGTTGTAGCCATTTTGTGATTCTGTTTAGTGACTGATGATTCCAATGTTATAACATATAGTTTTTTATATATTATTTTGTGAATTTTTTCAGAATAATAATATATATGTGATGGTAAATGTTAGAAGCCTTATCTTAGCGTTATCTCCTGTGATTGGTCTCTTCACCTTTATTCTTCTGTGGTGTCTACTTTCTAATGACGTTGCATTTTTTTTTCTTTTGGTTGGTGTCTGCATTTAAGGTTTTTCTCTTTGTTTTGTATTTTTCTTTACTATGATTTTCTTTTGTCGATTTCATTAAAAGAGCAAGATTTTGGTCCCAGTTGATGCTTTCTCTCCCTAAAGCCCATTTATCTTAAAGCCCATTCATCGAACCTTCTCAAATTGAGCCATTTATAATTTGGTGTGTGCTCCAATCCAATATGGTGTCTAATAAGTCCTAGTTTTTTTTTGTCAACCAGTCAAATATTTGTCTCTTATTTAGTCTCTTATTTAGAGTCTTTTAACAATAAAAATCTAATATTTTAATATAGTATATTTTTAATTAAATTTTAAATTTATAAAAAATATGAACCAATAGAAAGAAGACATATGGATTGAGAATCTTTTATTTTTTATCTCATAGTCTCTTAAGTATTTTATTTAAGAAATTCATCTTCTTCTCTTTTTTTTATTAATTTTTTATTTGTTTATTCTTAAGAAACCTTTTTAATAATCTTCATTAGAGATAATCTAATAACACACAGTACTAATTTCCCACTATTTTCTACTTTGTCTTTTCATGTCAATATATTGGTTTATTTATTGTAGAATATCTTTATTCGAACAAGAAAAACAATGAACTTGAAGTTTCACAATTCACAAATACCTTATTCACTTACAAATTAAACATGTATTAAGATATATTTGACTAATGTATCTAGAATGTAGATTAAGATAACGATTGTAAAAGGTTCCTTTGCGATTTTCTTAAGTAATCTTGGTGACGTACGAAGACATTTACGTGGACAAACACAAAGTCAAAAACCGTAGAAAAATTCTCAAACATAAAACATAAAAGAAAATGGAAGGAGAAATATAAAAAGATGCCTTAGGCTTCTTTTCTCATTGATTCACATTTGAGTTAATACAAACTATAGAATTACAAATCTCTCTAAGCTAATCTAATCTCAAACCTAACAACTTCCACTCCATTGGATCCTTTTCTTTTGTCAACTCCTTTAGATCATTCTGTTAACAAAAAGCAATAAAGAAACATTATCAGCAAAAAGATCTCTCATCTTGGTTACATTCATTATGTCACTGCCAACGATATCATTGTTATCCACAAAAATAATAGAGTATATAAATTACGTAAGCAATTGAAACTAATAAGAAGATGAGATTAAGTTTGTTACCTGAAACTTAAAAGCGACGTAATTGAGAAGAAGAAGCTACGTTTAAAACGTCGTCGTGTTTATTCACATGTTGAGGGATTGGTCATTTGTGTGTATACATATTTACAGGTATCATTTTATCGATAAAATGTCTCTATTTGAGTCTCTCTTGTTGATGGATTTTTGGATATCTCGGATACACATTTTTACAAGCCGAAACCTGAAAATTGATCAAACCAAACACATTATTCTTTGAATTGTTTAAAGTAGATTTGGAAGATTTGTCTGTATGAGAACAAATCATGAAGCATGCGTGAGGTATGACGTGTTATGTGGGATTATTTAATTAAATATCTCTAATAATAATAAAATAAGAAAATTAGGTTATATGGTACACGGTTTCCACATGAGATTCTAACCTATAAATTATATTTTTTTAAAAGGTCAAAACCTTCTAAATGATATAGAGACTTTCCCAATCAACAAGTTGAAAAATCATAAATCTCATCTAGATTCTAAAATCCAAAAAGGACTAAATGTGTAAATTTTGTTAAAACTATTCAACATTCACATGCCATCTCTGACTAATCTGATTACCATATCGTATTGTCAGGTCTAAAATCTAAAATCTAATTCATTCTAGATTTGAAAGTAATGCAACTTGATATTATTATTGGTTCTATACTTTCAATGCCAAATTTATTAAATTAAAAATAATTTCTGTAACGGCTGAAGAAAGTGGACTTACGGCTTCAATGTCGATTTTGAAGACGAGAAGCTTTTTTCTTTCTCTGCAACTTGTTCTATACGCTACAACGATGTGACCAATAGCTAATAGACTGATGAACACAGAAACAAAGCTACTTCCGCCGCTCTAAAGTAGCTTCCTCCGCCGTCCCCGATCGGTGGTTCTTCGAATACAAACGCCGCTTTTAATGAAACGTAGATCAGTGACGAAATTGAGCAAATCATTGTTATTGTCAAATATGGTCCTCTTGATAATTTGGGTCCATCGCAAAGTCCATAAACACCTGTTTTTGAAACGAAAGTTTAGTACTTTAAAAACAGAGCTTAAGAAACAGAGTAATTGATAAACAGAGTCATGAGCTCTGTGTAAAGTTTGAAGCTTTTGTTTACTTACAGAGTATAACGGCGGATCTAATGATTGAGATCAAAGGAATATCAATGAGAGAGTGACGGAAATCGTAATTGTTGAGATGAGAAGAAAGATTCGCCGGCGAGAGACGGTGGAGAAGAGCAGAAGGAAGAAGAGCATCAGCGATTGCAAGGAAGATCGGAGCAGAGACAATTAGAAAAGAGATAAACATTGTGAATAAAACGAATATAGTTTTGATTCCTCTCCATAGAGATAACCAAAGCTTTCTGCTTTTGCTAATTTCTTCTTTACTAAAAACCCATTGAGAAATCAGATTTGCAGAGAGAGGATTTGTTTGAAGTGAGAATTAGTTTTAAGAGACTTTTGAGAGGGTTTTTAAAAGATGGAAGAGATTACAGTGACGATTGTGCTTAGGGGTTTTTTTTATATATAATTTTTTTTTTACGTTGGAGTTGGAATATTTAATTGAATATAGAATTATTAGATTAGTTTCTTAATTTACAATTTTCTATATTCCCTCTCCACCTGGATCTATCCGTATAAATCATTATTATTATATTTGATTTTTATTTCTTCTTTATAAGTGACTTGCAAAGAATTATATACATAGTTTTTTTCTGTTAAATTTGTTTTTTAAGGTGAACAAATCGAATAATTAGTTCAAAATTTATAGGTGTTTATATAAAATTGTAATTGTTAATTATTATTCTTGTATAGGTGTCTTTATCTAATTTGAAATTACTTTGGATACAAATCATATATTCTAGAAAGTCGAGGAGGCAAACTGAGATGACTAGTCTGATGATGATTGATGCTGATCATTTAACTTCTAACTATAGAAAAATACTATATTCCTTTATCAATATATATATATATATATATCTATATTTGTGAAATTATGTATTAGGAATTTTTCCTTAATTTTGATGAATATGATTTATGAGGTAATTTGTGACTTTTCTCTTTCCATCTATAAACCACATTCGTAGAAATTTGTGAGTTAATCTTTTTTTTTCTTTTTTTTTTTCTAGAAATATAGGGAGATTTTCCTATATTAAAAATTCCTCAAATGGAGATGTAGAATGTGAAAAATGACATACTAAAAGATTATTTTCCTAAATAAGTCCATAATAAAACTTCCTAAATGACTTCTTACAAATTTCTACATAATGATAATATTTAACATTTACAGAGATAACATTTTTTCTAATTGAGAAATCTATATAAAATTCATCTCACACTATTTTTCATTGATTCCATACAATTATGTAACCGGATATAAATTGTTTAAAATAATTGTGCTAAAATGTATTAAAAAAATTTTGAGTTGGTTTGCCATTTCCATAAAAGATATAATTGAAAACTCGTTTCTTTAAAATTTTCAATGGTTTCTTATAACAACCTTTTGAATTTTAGTATAATTCTATAGAATCTCGACAGATTTAAGATTTTTTTAAAAAAAAATTGAACATTTGCTTCTTATAATTGAGTTTCGGCTCCATTACACTTATATGAACAACATGCTCTCAGACCTATTATACAATAAAACAAGATAAACATTTGTACATTAAAAGTTTTGAATAAGAAAATTTCCTTTTAAGAGTTGAGAGCTAAAACAGTCTAGAAACAAAAAAGTATTAAAACAAACTTCGTGGTCGTTGACTATTGCATTATTTGGATCTTGACTAAGACTTATATTAAAATGAAACAAAATAGTGTTCGAGTTTTTAAATTATAGCCATCGTATAATAACGGTAATACCTAGATTGCGTGAAGCTTTTAAAAGTCGTCAATACTATGAACATTTCTTAAATCGTTTGTTACTAAGAACATGGAGTTGAATATTTAATAAATTATCATAATGTTTATTTTATTATATAGTTGATAGTATAAAATAATGAAAGACTAATGTCCTCACGCCGAACAAAATGAACCAAGACTCCTTAAGACAAACATATACGGGAATGGAGGAACCGACCGATTTAACCCATGTGACCACATGTTATGCTTTACCCTAACGTATTTATGCCGTTATTTTCTATTTTTTATTTATTTTATTTCATTGCACATTTACTACAAAGTTGCAAATGACTCTCGCTTTAATGACCGATAGTAAATACACTTAAGTCAGCTTATTTTGCACAACAAAACCAGTAATGATCTAATATAATGTGATGTTGACAAAAAAACAGTGAAATATCAAATCTTTTTTCTTAATAACTATTTCTTGTTGATTGGGATCTTCACGTTTGCTTGTATAATGCTTCCAAATCTAAACATAGGAACTGGAAATATATTATTGATATTTTCTTTTGATAACTATCGACGACGAGACTAATTTTTAGGAAGTGCAGTCTGGTTATGCAATTCGGCCGAAAGCAAAAATTATATTTCTATGGATGTTCAAATCAATGTGTTTTTTCTTATAGTTTTGCTCAGTATGTGGATCAAATTGAAAGTGGATTGGTGCTATAATCCTGTCTCTTTACCACTCGATCATAAAATTTCGGATTGTTGATACTTTTTTCTTATCATACTATTTAAAATCATTAGCAGGAAATTGCTTGCTAATTTATAAGAATATCATTGCCAATTACACAAGACGGTCATATTCATAGAGAAATCAACGTTTGCGTATACATGTGTTAGTCAACTGATAATAATTCACAATTCGTTTCGATGTTAACTTCACTAGTTATTATGAATTCCTAGTAGAACATTCTAA
>JAKUCM010003866.1:0-68519 GCA_023374145.1 Lepidium sativum | reverse complement strand
AATATGTATACAAGGAGAAAAAAGATGAGATGTGAGAAGAAGTAGAAGAAAATTGACCTCTTGGTTCTTGACCTTGATAGTGAGCTTATGAGGGGGAGGGTCGTGAGAAGGAGACCTCTTATCAACAAAAGAAACAGAGATCGTGTCTGTGGAGCTCACCATTTTTGTGGACTGAAACAAAACTAACACAGAACTCTTTTTTGGGTTTTCTGATCTCAGAGGTGTTTCAAGGGGTTTCTGAGTTAGTGAGAGAGAAGAAAGGTGAGAAATGGAAAGTTAAGAGTTGATGGGCATTTAAAGTAAAATCACTCTTATTGGTTCATTTCCTTTTACCCTTTGAGATTAGATTTAACAGAGTTACCGTTTTTACCCTTTGAGTCTCTTCTTTTGTTGTCTTTTCAATAAGCAGTTAAGTCAGCATGCACAGTCCCAACAGTACGTTGGAAATTGTACAACTCATGCAACAGACTACTTTTTTAAGTTACAAATTCAAAAAGTACTGTGTATATAGACTAAGCTTTTCGTTTTATTCTCTCTCAAAACCAAACAAAAAAAACATCAAACCTACAGAGTAACGAGATGAGTCTCATCCTAAAGAGATTCGATATCTAAAAGTTCTCTAACCAACAAACAATCTTTAAAGGATTTAAAAAACAAAAGAAAAAAGCTGTTTCTGAAGGAATGGATCGATCTACAAGAGGAGAAAAACAGTACTAGATATCTTCATCATCACCGTCAAGAATTTATATAATCTGGAGATTGGATGATTCGAATTAGCTCCTTGAGGTTTGCTAGAACTTGACGTGCTCCTAGACTATTTTCCCCAACAAAATTCAGGAGTTGCTCGATGTTCTGTCATATGATACTACGATTAGATGACAGGAGAGGCAAACTGTGCATTATTAATAAAATAGTGAACATTGTAAATATTTTTGGAATGGAGATAGCCATTCCACCCATTTCATCAAGATAAACAAGCCAAATTCTATCATAACTCGTTCCTGTTTCAAGCATCAGGAGAGGAACAATACCGAAATCTTTCTTTAACTAACCTTGTTTAATAAGAAGACAGCGTAAGCAGCTCGAGTGGTATCTTGACCATCCAGAAACAGAGGGAACTCTACAAATTTAGAGTTTTGAGAAAGAGTGGTAATAGAAGACATGTCTGATGACGAAGGCTCAATGTAAGGTGCATAGTCTCGAATATATGTTTTGGAACCACCCATGTGCAAAGGATAACGTATGGGCACTCTCAAGTAAGAGGCTATTAGAGACACGGCCTACAAAAGCCAAGCAGGATGCTTATCAGTACTTTCTATCAAGAATTTAAAACTAAATAAGCTTCTTTTGCTTAGAATGCAAAAGCAGTGATTCCTCTAAACTAAAGACACGAAATTTAAGGCTGCACACAAAAGATTGAAGTATGAAGAAAATTTTAATGCACAAATCACTAACGAGAAAAGAGAATGGAACACACATGAGCTACATATCCTAGGGCGGTTGCAGACTTCTGAACTTCTTTCTTGTCTGTGAAGAAGCTCATCTTTGTAAACGGGGCCATACTAAAAGGCAACCCCAGAATTCTCACGGATCCTTGACTCACAGGCTTATTTCCTACCAAAGCAATAAATAAGATATAAGTCAAGAAGGTAAAATGCTGCAATTAAGAACACTATTTCAAACACTTACGAGAACAAAAGCAAAATGTTAGTGCTGAAATCATATACTAGACTGAATGAAGGAAAGATAATGCATGCACTGAAAGGTGTAGATAAGTTGGTCACATTCCCATCAAAGTCTATCTTCAAAATTCTTATAAGCATTTAGACTCAAATTGAACAACTGACCTAATCTACTGCCACCAGGTAATGATTCCAGTTCTTGGTCTTGTGAAGGTTCAACCTCAATCTTTAAGGGATAGATAAATGAAACTTGAGATATCATGTACTGCTTCTTCTTTCTCAGCTTATTAGTTACAAACTTTAGATGTGCATAGCCACTTTCTCCTTCTAGTTGGCAGTTTGATTCCTATGACAGAAAAAAATAAGCTAAAATAAAGTATATGTGATTCAATCATTTAGCAAATGGTCAGAGCAAGGAAATTATACTGCAGAAAATCGGGAACTGTCATCAAATCATTTACTCATAAAGAGACAGTTAAATGAAGAAAACTAGACTCATCAAACGCTTACAACAGCCAAAGATAGGGCCAAGTGAACAGGGGAAACAAAGAATAACGTGAAACCACTAATTCTAAACATTTAAACACCATAGTCCCATCAGCAAATGTACAAGTGATGCATTTTGCTTCCTCAGAAGATTTCTTGCATTGAATGAGATCATACCTGCAATTTGCTTTTAGAGACGGAAAGGGTTGTGCCACCTACTAGCAAGGATCTCACTTCTGTACTGAGATGCTCTTCTTTCATTTTGACATCTTGCGCAGTAACTTTGCAAGCAATTGATGTCTTGTCCACTAGTAATTTTTTGGTTTCCAGCCTCTGACGCATTTCTTCAAGTTCATTAGTACGTCTCAGTGATTCAGTACTAACCTGCCCGAAATTTGGCCGCCCGCTAATCCGCGGGCTAATCAATTAAAGATCATTGAGTTGGATAAATTAAGAGAGAAGCAACTGCTCACGATTAGACTTCTTAATTCTTATAGTGAAAGTCTCAAACACTAACTAGTGCCATCAAGAAGAATAAGGCCCAAGAACACAAGGCACTTTGATGACAAGAATTCAGATTAGGCGAATTGGTTACCAAAGCATATACAAATTGATTTTTTAGCTAGCTTCATCCACATTCCTCGAGACAATGCCACTAACAAAAAGTTGTGATTTCCACTGTGAAATCATTCAAAACCAGAGATGCCTAAAAGAAAAGACATGAGTAAGAGAAAAACCTGAATAAGAGAGTCAAGATTCGGCTGCAGGCTTTGCCTCTTCTCTGTAGCCAATTTCAGAGCAGAAGAAAGGCTCCATAACCGCGTTAGCTCATGGTCAAATTCTTCCCACTCGATAATCTTCACATCCTCTTGATCGCCTCTTCTCAAAGTTTCCGACAATTTGTGCACCGTTTCTTTTTCCATCAACAATTGTCTCGGAACACACGCAACGCAAGTTCTTGCATCAAGTCTCTACGAGAAGATTCAGATCTTTTCATATCAAGCTTCAAATTTCATCAACAATCTGAAGGGAACCACGGGGTAGTAGGATAACAACAAACCAAAAGCCAAAATTAACTCGTCGAAGTCACAAATCACCTGACGATGATAAGTTGAATAGAACAAGGCATTGGAAGCAACAGAAGAATCTGGAAGATACGAGATCGATCCGTAGAACTAGTAATTGAAGAAATTTCTCAGATTGATTCTTCCTTGGGTATCAATATCGATCGATTGTAACAATTTTGAAGCTTCCTGCCGTCCTTTTATGAAAGAAGAGAGAAAGTGCCGGGTCAGAGATTGATTAACGGGCGGGTATTTCATACAAAGCGGGTTAAAGCAGGAGGCACCGTTGGAAAGCATGATTCTTTAACCAGACAATTTTTCTTCTAATAATTAAATTTATTTATTTTCACAATTTTCATGCCTTTTTAGGTCATCCACATCGGCCAATTTGCAAATTAGAAAATGCCATTTGGCGTATCTAGCACCATTGGTTGAATATTTAACCGAGTGCTTGAGGGTGATTTAGTACAGGAATTAATTAAGTAAAATGTCAAAAGTTTCATAAGGGAGCAAACCGGGATTACAAGATTGCCGAGGAGCCATTCTAGGTCTTAAGCTTATAGTCTAAGTCTAAATCAAAGTTTGTTGTATAACCTCTTTTGGTTCGAGTTTCCTTTGCAGAGCCAACACTATGCTTCTTCTTTTTGCATGTATCTTGTAAGGATCAATTCAATTCAATTGTTTTCTCTGGTTTACTTTACTTGGTTATTTTTCTGCTAAGTTTGACAACAATTTAGATCTCATGTCATGAATATACCAAGCATCAGTACTCAGGACCTATTGAGGTCCTTGAAAGCTTGATTTAAAAACAATATAGAAAATAGATTACTAAACGCAACATTTCTAATACAAACCGATAAATTCGATGTCATAACCGGAATGCTTGAACTGTCGTCGGTACGCAGAAAGCAGTCAAAACAAATCAAACTTCCACTGTGAATGCAATATATAACACACAAAATTCTTCCATGTGTCTATCACTCTAGTCTATTCAAATCTTTTGTCTCTGAATACTCACTCTGAAGATCTTTCCCTTCTTCCATCATAATCTTGACCTTTCTTACCCTCTCAATTACTCTATCCACTGCAATCGTAAACGCATCTTCAATCTTCTCCGGTCCAACCAAGCCTGGTTTAGTGTATATTATCTTCGGTATCATCTTCAAAACCTCGTTCCTCATACTCGAAATCCTCTCCTTATCGATTCTACCCAACAACTTCTTGAGACTAACAGTTCCATTTTTCACTCCTTTCTCAGGTATGTATACTGAGTATTTGGTATAATCTTTAGGGAAATACCAAATGTATTGGTTATATCCCGAACCAGGGTTGAAGAAAACCGGTATACAACCGGCCAAGATCGAATCAAATATCGATCTCCGAGTATACGAATCTCCCGATGGCTGTAAACAAAAGACCGATTTTTGAAACACCTCCATTATCTTAACCGGATTATTGCAGTTGTTAACATCACAGTTGAGAAATTTGCATTTACCTTGAGACGCAAGGCACTGTTTTATAATTTCTCCTCTAATAGATCCATCCAGGTTAGGTCTTGGACCTCCAACAAATGAAAATAAATACCTCCTCTTCACTCGCATTACTTTCTTCTGCCATTCCGAAACCTCGGTCAAGCTTTTCGGATGGAAATAAGTCGGATAAGGAACTGCAAACTCGTTACTCCAAGCAGTGGTTTCGATTGCTAACACTGTCATATTTGTGAACTCAGGCAATAACATGAGTTTGTTTCCCCAATCCGAATCTTCATCAGAATCCCTCCTGAAATCCCAAGCGATCCTTCCACTTACAAAGAAGTGATCTCGACCATACATCTTCCTCCATTCAGGTCTCTGGCTTAGCCATTGAGCTAGCTTTATCCCCAGTTCGTCTCTCACCGTAACATTGTATCCCCATAGATAACGTCCCACGTCTAACCCTGCGAAGTACGGGACGTAGATCGCTGAAGCTAGAGACGAGTCATTGGTCAAACACTCATAGTGTTTCATTCTCTCTCGGAAGATAACCGCGAGAGAGAATTGGTTCGTTGAGTACCAAGAACCGGTTTTCGTGGTTAGGACTCGATTTGTGGTTGTATCAGACCTTAGAACCTGTGGACCAAGGCCAGAATTGACCATGAATGGACACATATCGAACCATCTTATGAGTGTTCGACAGTTCTTGATGATGTCGTCGTTGAATTCGCTTGGAATATCGTGCATATAGATGTACCTTCCGGCGCAAGTATCGGTTTCTTTTTCCTCAGACTGTTTCTCTTTGACTGCATCACTCCCATTCACATTTCTGGTGTGATTTAAGGTTTGATGTTGTGAAGAAGAAACGATAGAGATGAAGAAATTGTTTATTTGATGAGTGATTTGAAGATCTTTGCCGATCAAATCTGAGTTCTGGATTCGAAAGAGAACGAAGAGACAGAACACAAACGTAATTGAGATAACAACCCAAGGCTTTGGAACTGCTTCCATCTTCTTCTTCACTTATGAAAAGTATTGGTATTACTTTATTATACCTAAACTAAAAAGATGTGATCTCAAGACTTAAATTTAATGACATTTTCTTCCTTCTAATGGTTTTATTTACATTTTCTAAATGACGTAGTAATAGATATCTTTCACCATTTATGATGAATTGAATTGAATTCAATGGATTCGTTCAAATACAACTTTCTTTTTATTGAAAACGTTTCCATCGTCGACACGCGAAGATGATTCATATATGTCAAAGAGATCTCAACTCACAATTTTATTGAATGAAGGTCAATTAATTTCTTTGCCTTCAAAGATATTTCATACCAAAAACATATACGCGTGATCGTTTAATTTCAAATCCTTGACTTTTCATGGTTATTTTAGAAGAACACTATATATATATACAACAAAAATTATGACCATTTTAGAAATTGTCTTGTGAACCATCTATTGATTTATGTCTATTATAGTTGATTGTCCGAAGATTCTTTCCTTTAAAGGAAGATTTTACATTGATAAATGGTAATAAAGCACGTTTTATAATCTGGTATTGCTGTTTTCCGGTATAAGTAAACAATACAACTATACAAGCTAACTTCATATATACACAAAATTATTTATGTATTCACTTCAAAACATAAACTTTTGGATATTTTCTTAAGAATACATGAAATGATATAATCTTCTGTTATAATACGTAAAATATTTAATTGAACTGATTTAAAATAGAGAATTTTACCAAAGATGCCCTCTGAGACAACTTTATTACGAGAAATGCGTTGAGGATATTTCCTTCTCCCGCTTAACCATCTGAAAGGGACGAAAAGACACATTACGAAGGTTGAGTGTTAAAAGGTTTGGTTATGTGTGACCGTGGAAAACGGTTCGAATGGGCAAGAAGGAGTGAAAAGTGGAGCAAGTGACAAAAACACGTACAAGTTAAGTGAGTTATTTGGCAAACAAGAAGAGAGTGGGAGAATAGTGATTGACGCAACGAAGATAAAGGGTTTGAATTTGGAATCTCCAAGGTAAAGTATCAGACCCATAATCTAGGGTTTGTGATCGGTGTAGAAGTGAGGAAATCGGGTGGGTTGTGTACGAGATTTGGGTAAATATTGTATGAGAATCGGGTGGGTTTTGTACAAGATCTCGGAATTATCCAATTATATTAATTTTCAGGATTCACATCTTTGTTATGTTATGTTATTATTACTGTTCTTCTTTATTACTATGATTTTGGCAATATTTTGACGCATAAGAACATCATGAAGGAACATCGTGGTATACAAATATTGTCCAAGTCCAGTTACATTATTGTTGTCCATGTCAATCATATAGGAATTTAGTGATGTCCATGTCCAGACGTAGGAAGAACATGTGCCAGAATACATGTCCATGTCCATTTAGAGATTTATGCCCGTTTAATGTTTCTATATATGATTAAGTCCATGTCCATATCCTTATATTGCATTGACGGATCTAGCCCTGGGTATTTGGGTATCTGTTCGAGTTTGAGTTGGATCCTTTCGGGTTTTGGGTTTTCGGTTCTGGAATAGATCGGAAATTTATAGTTTAATTTATATAAAATTTTAATAATAATAATAGAGATTTAATAGACATAATTCTAATAGCCTAAATTTAACAAAAATATATCGGGTACCCATTCAGTTCTTGATTCGGTTCGGGTTCAGTTTTTCAGGTTTATAATTTAGGACTCATTTGGGTATTTCGTCGGGTTCGGTTCCTTTTTTTTGGTCGGTTTCGATTCAGATTTCATGTATTATGCCCAAGCCTAAACATATCAATGAACATGTCAATGTCACCAATGTATGTCTACGTCCACTTGATATGTAACTTTCTATGTCAATGGCCACTTGATACGTAACTTTCTATGTTCATGTCTATAATAACTATGACATTGAAACTCATGTACCTATATGTCTATGTACCTAAAAATGATGAATGTCCATGTCTTGATATTTCTTGGCCGAATGAAGCAATGTGCCCATATGAAAAATGATATTGGACAAAGTGCATCTGATATGTGACTGTCCATGTCCATATTCACTATGAACTTGTTCCATGAAATGAATATGTCCTTAATAATTTCATATGGGTTGACGTCGGGAATATATGTCCATATCTATACATATATGTTACATTGGTTTATTTTAATACACATATGAGCATGTCCTGTTGAATAAAAATTGAACTCTAATTACCTTCGAGATGGAAATACATGGACACCAATGTTCATGTCCGGTACTGTAAAATAGACCTTGTCTATATAACTGATGTCAAATCTAATACAGTTCAACATATAGTTCTCATTGTCAGTAGTCCATTTCCATTAATATAAGAGCAACATTATTGGAGAGTTCTTGTTAGAGTTTTTTAAATATTATTAAATGATTATATATGAAAAAAAGTGAGTTAAAAAATATATTTTAATAATAAAATAAGCTAAGAAATCCATTAAAGAGTTTTTTAAATAAGAAACTTTCATAGGATTTCTTAAGAGTTTCTTAAATTTTTAATAATAAAATAAGTTAAGAAACCCTTAAGAAATCCTTGATAATGGTGGCCTAAATATGTCACCTCTTTACATGTACAGTCCATGTCTATAAAGGTAATGCAATATAGAAAAGGAAAAAATGTTACGCTCAGCAAAACAAAGAAGGAGACAAACAGATGAAGAGCCAAATGTAAATAGATAAATCGAGCAGCGGTAAAAAGGTGTAAATGCAGGAAAAAGAAAAATGGTGTAGGATAAATTTGATAAGAAAAAGTGGGGTTTGGCATTTTTGTTGATTTTGTTTTAAAAAGGACATTTTTAATAATTTTCTCTATAAAATAATATCAATTGGCTTCTTTTAACAAAAAAATTAAAGCACTCTTCATGTTACTACTATTTATAAAGGATTTTGAATCAAAGAGATATTGATTAATACTGTTACATAATAAAATTTATGTTGACACAAACTTAGATGTATTAAAAGAGTGTGGACACTTGAACAAAAAAACAGATAAGAAAAAGATGGTAGACAATTTGTTCATTAAGTTGGTATATTTAGCATCGTCTAGAAGGAAATGTATTTTCATTGGCTAAAAAAAACGTTTTAAACTAGTTCATTGGCTTTGACAAAAAAAAATTATTTCATTGGCTGGGTAATAGAAAGTGATCACATTTATGTGTTACTAATTTGTTGTTGCGACCACAACTCTAGTTTAGAATTTAATGTGTTGATGACAACCTACCAAAAAGACCTAACCATATGAAATTATAATGACACTAAAATTTTGATGATAACTAAAAAGATGTAACAGAGGAGAGTAGTTAAAGTTGAAATCAATTGCAAGTGACAAGAAGCAGTATCTCAAAGTTAAAAGATGTGGTTTTCGCTGCTTTTTGTCTTTCAACAGAAACCAATAAAATCAACAACTGAATTCCCACTAAATGTAAACGAAAGCAAAATCATGAAGCGTATTCAAAGGCTTGTGGAGGTTGTGGCTCATCATCTACGGCCATAGCTGAGGGTGTGGTTCCTTGTGCTGCTGTCGCTGCACCAGTTGTAGGAGAACCTGTTGAAGTTGGTGCATCGGTCAGAGAGAGAACCTCTAGCTCATGTTCACGCAAGTCTTTCAGTAGAACGAAACCTGATGGAGCTGGAACTACTGGTACATATCTGGTGTCTTCAAGTAACTTTATGTATTTCTCTTGAGCTGGAACTACTCGAGCTGGGTTCACTAGAATCTCAAAAGCTGGCTCTGGCTCAGCAGCTTTCTTCTCGACAGTTGCTGTGTTATCAACCTGACAATTCATGAAAACAAGATAAAGACTCCAGAGAGAATGGATCTAGGGATGTTCACTACGGTTGGATGAACCGAATTGCCATCTTAAAAAAACCTGAACCCAAATCTAAAACCATTACCATTTTAAAGCAATCCATAGTAGATTCGGTTTACACTGGTTATCATTTTCTTAAAACCGAAAAACCCTTTTCAAAACCCGGATCAAATGCTCTTATCTATAATTGATGAGCTTAGAAATAATGATTTCTGATAATCACTCGAAGAGAGTAGAAATTGACAACATTACCAGCATAGAGTCACCTTCTTTCTCATTTGATGCTTTTCCTTTACCAGATCCACCTTCATTGACAGATTTTTCAGCACCAGATGTTTTCTCAACGTTTGCTTTCTGTTCTGCTTCTTTCTTAGCCCTTGCTTTGGCTTTAACTGAGGTAGAGAGAATGGCGGTTGGAAGTTTGACAGAGGTATTGGCTGTAGGAACTGTGGTAGGTTTTGGGTACTCAAACAAAGACGGTTTTGCATGTGACATAAACTCAAACATTGGGACTTTAAGGTCGTAGTTTAAGCCGATGAAAGCAGTTGGCGAGAAGGCCAAGCTAATGAAATAGATAAGTGGGTACCAATACCAAAACTGGCTAAAGACTGCAAGACCGATAACAGCAGTGACTTTGTCATGTTTGGTCTTAGAGAGCAGTCTTATAGTAACATTCCTACCACCAGCATCGAGGATACCAGAGGCCAGAATCGCTCCCATCTTGCTCATTGTATCTTCATGCTTGTCTAGTATGATCTTCTCAAGTTGGCGCCTACAAAACACATAAAATCTTAGTCTACCAATATATTTTCTACCGCTCTGTGCTGAACAGATTTCTACTAACCTAAAGGCTCCAACACGAGAATCGCTTGCTTCACTAATTTGAACCATCACCATGGCCATTGCAATCAAAGCACCTTGACGAACAAAATCAACTACATCGGATGTAAGTGGCTCCAACAAGGATATTGCTTCGCTGAGACCAGTGCCTGCACAAGAAATACCTACTGCGAGAGCCGCACCATAGCGAACATGTGGATTGTACGACTCAGAAAGCAGAGATACAATCCGTGGAGTCTACAATTAATAAAAAAACTCATCACGATCCATTAAGAGAGTAAGCAAACATTAAAGCACGGGAGGCACTAAAGAAATGAAAGTTAGCGACTTAGCAGTATCAAGGGAGCATCAGAAAGTAACCTGTTCTGGATCAGAGTACAAGACAAATCCAAGTGCCAGAACAGCAGTCCTCCTAACATCATCACTGACATCAGATACAGCAAAATGCAGCAATTGTCGAATTGCTTTGTTGTTTGCGGTTCCACTGTAAGCCAAAGCCAGTGCGTACATGCCTCCATAACGAATGATAGGATCCTGATCTCTAGTCATCTGCTCAATCAAGGTATCTGCTCCTTCTTCTCTACCGTATACTGTAAGAGCTATACCTAGAGCCAATCCCCTGAAAACGCACACCATATGCTGATTTATGAAACGCTAAAGTAAGATACCATGCACCTCTTCACCAAATATTTCTTTCTGAGTATTACATTACCTTATTATCTTCTCATGCTGTGTCTCATGAGCATAAGCGAGCATCTCACTTGCCTTTTCAGTAGCAGTTCCAACCAATAATAAACCCATGCTGATACCAGCAGCTTCACCAGCAACTGCACTATCAGTATAAAGCACGCTTTTAACATCATCATATATCTCTTCATCAGCTGTCCCGATAGCTGACAAGCCAAGACCTAAGCAGGCTCCATGTTGAATGACCTGCATCCAATTTTTTCCCAATACATATTGATTTCTTGCTGCCAAGGAAATTCAAAGACCATACTGAAGCAAGATATCAACTAATTACCTCAACATTAGTGCTACGTAGGCTATCACGTAAAAATTGCTTGATTCCCTCACCATGGTTAGCATGAATAAGACCAAGAGCATATAAAGCACCTCCTTCGGAATAAGGACTCCCACCACCACCTGCTCCACCCTGGGGCAAGTATGGAGCCATTAATGATCTACCCTGCTGAAGGTGACCTCTGTGAATAACACCTAATCCAGCTGTAGCACTAAACTTAGCCCAATTCGTCGCCCTGCTTAACCAATCCTGTTAATTCAGGAAAAAAGAAAAAGAAGAGGAAGTTGAATAAAACACAGTCAACTCAAACATGCAGACATCAGAGTGAAAAAGTATAATATACCAGATTCTCTCTAAGAAAAGTGTCCACTGTAGTTCCAGCATGCATAATGGCATTAGCATATATTGTAGCACTGTGGCAAACACTATTCCGCATCTCAACAGACTGTTTGATTGTTTTCAGTATAAGCAAGTCTGATCTACACAAAAACATATACCAATAGAGCACATACCATTACTTCCTGAAATAATAAAAAATTTGGAAGAAAAAATAACTCATTTCAAGATATCAAAACTTCAATAGTAACTTACTTGTTGTGGCTGTAGAGAAACTGAAGTGTCAGCTGAATAGATGTCTCTCCCGATAAAATTCCCTTAATCTTTGTTAGCCTTTCAGCATATGTAGCATCAACTGGATCAGTCTCGTGCACAACTGTCGGTGCTGTTGTCCCTTCTGCCATCTGAACATCCCCGGAAGGGTTCTCAGTTGGAGCAGTAGTAGTTTCAACAGCCTGAACGGCTTCTACAGGACGTGTTTTGGGATCTGGAAGGCGATCTCTAACATTTAAGAGAAAGGCCTGGTGCTCATTCTCTACAAGATCAAATGCAATTTGCAATGCCAACAGAGCATCATCCTTATTGTCCGAACGAAGAAGCTTCTCCAATATGATTGCAACACCTAGTGGTTCATCCAAAAACATGAGGCATTGACAAATGCTCAAATAATCAGGAGAAGGCAGCTTCTGGTAGACTTTAACAAGTAAACTCAGCACCTGAAAGAATAGAGAAGGATGTCATCACCTTTCCAAATGAAGACTAAACTTAAAAAACAGCCTACAGAACTCAGATAGGTATCATGGAAATTGGAACAGGATTTTTAGTCACAGCCTAAGACATTGAGGATGCTAGCGTGCATGAGATTACATACATGGTACAGGAAAATCCATCATACTGTTTATCAATCAATAGTTTCAGAACATCAATTTCTATTTAATCCTCAAGCAGGAACATCAGTCTCACCTCATGCCTATACTCTCTGCGGTTCACAAAAGAGTGAGATACATTGATGCAATATGATAAAGTTCCCTGAACATTATCACTCTTAGTGATAGCTTCCTCCAACTTATCCAATCTCCGGCATTCTATCGCAATGCCCATGGCCTGTTGATACTTTCCATCATTGATGCATCTGCAGAAAGAAAACCGCATAAGAACAATTGAAGTACTAGGAATACAAGAGCATTAATTTCATACGTTTTCCATACTTTTCAAGCATTCTTTCAACAATAGCCTCCAGCCTAGGATCGATGTCCACCATCTCATTTGACTCGACTGCCTTTGATCTGAGACTGGCAT
The DNA here is from genome assembly GCA_023374145.1 of Lepidium sativum. Lineage (NCBI taxonomy): Eukaryota > Viridiplantae > Streptophyta > Magnoliopsida > Brassicales > Brassicaceae > Lepidium > Lepidium sativum. Next base: position 55,458 of record JAKUCM010003866.1, on the reverse strand, counting down.
ATTCATCTATTGCTTTGGCTGAAAACAGGACAGACGCATCTAATCAGTAAACATTCATCCAGCCGTTATTACTAATCAAATACTCATCCATCATCTTATTCTATCTTTGTAAAGTATAGTAATACTTAGAAGCAAGAACATCGCAAAAAAAGAAAAGAGTGAAAACATCAACAAACTTCTCATTACTCACCTAGAAGTGTATGAACATAATCAGAATCCTCTGAAACATCAAATAAGGGCCCAGCTCCAAGGGCGTAGGACAAGGAATCATTAAGCTCGCCCAAGTAATAGAAAACCTGAGATAAAACACCCTCGATCATCAAGAAGAAACATATATTGTAATACAATCATATAACATGATTAGAAGCAGGTCGCACTCCATATTTTTACCACTATCCACCAGCCCTTAAATAACGAAAATAAAATGTTCAAGAGTAACGATTACACATTCCTCCAGCTGACATAGCAAATATTATCTGCAACCAGGCATCACTTAAGTTTCGAAAATGCCGAATCGTACCTTAGAGACCAGTAAAGCAGCAAGCTGTCTTTGATACTGGTCGAAATCTTCATCTTCATATAAACTCTCTCTGCAAACAAATATATCTCTTGCGTCATTGAAAAGATCTAACAACTAGCAGTATCATAGTATAAGAACATCTGAAGGCACATTGCCATGTCCATGAGAAGTTAGATTTAACTCTATGGCCGGAAAGAAAAACCCAACTATTTGCTAAACTTAGATATCAAATTACTCAATAGTGATCTTCAAAGATCACTCCAAAATTGCTAGAGCTAGTCATATCATAGTTAACACTTTCCTTTTTATTTATTTTACACCTAAAATCTGCATCGCCACAAACAATCCAAATACCTCACCACAATATTTGAAGTTTAATAACCAGATCAAGAAGACATAAGCGCACAGAGCTCAAATAACACAAAAATCCACAATTTTCTCTCGAATTTCCCAGCAAGTAAAACAGATCAAGTGGGAAAACAAAACCCTAATTAGGGAATGATTCAAGAGAATTACATTATTGGGACACTAGTGGAGATCTCGGGCCAGAATTGGTCAACTAAATTGTTGAGATAAGAGAGCGCATGAAGCTTCAAAGCAGGATGAGGCTCGTTAAGCATTGCCAGTAATCCTCCGGCCGAACTAACCATGGGTGTCGCCATTACTGAAGAACGCTAAATCGAAATTTAAAAAGCCTAAAAGAGAGCGAATTAGACTGACGAACAGGAATCGAACTTCAAGGAAACCCGTCTTCAATCTCTAACCGGATTTGAAAAAGTGTGTTCTTGAGTTTATGGGACGAAAAGCAGAGAACTTGGGAGAAGAAAGTATTTAGGGACTTGGTTGCAAACTACGAATATTAAGAGACTTACCCAACAAGTCAGGAAATTAAAAATTACCCCAAATGTATAGCTTTATTACATTTTAGTCTCAATTTTGTGTAAAATTAAGTTACGGTCCCTACATATTTTAAGATTCTTAAAATACCCTACTACTTGCACATAATTGATTTGGTAATGCAATTTGGAGCAGTTAAGACCTCAATACCAAATACGAATTTGAATCCGATCCAAAATAAGAAGAATTAAATTACACCTGGCAAAATATAGATGATTAGAATTCGAGTATCTATATTCAAGCGAATTAGAACTAAGAACTTAATAAATATCTGAAAAACTTACATATATTTAAAATATTATTTTATATATAAATTTTTAGTTACAATTCAAAATGACAATTATCAATTTAAATATATTAATTTGAATCATAATATATATATATATTAAATAGGTTATGATGTTTAAGAATTTTTTTTAAAATGTTTTATTAAAATCTTGTACACTTGAATTTGACAAAGACATTTTTAAACATTGTGCGATACGAATTTGATTCAAATCCGAATTAGAATATTAAAATATTTGAATGGGCTTTATATATGAAAGATCAAATATAATTGTTAAATTATAAATATTTAAGATATCAATAAAATGTACTTAAAATATACAAAGAAACACATATCACAAGTAAATGAAAAGAATTCACACTAACTGTAGATGATATATATACATATACACATATTAATAAGCTTTAGAAAATGAAAATCATCCCTAACAAGTTGGTCAGTTGGTCTGAAACAGTATCAATTCAATGTTTTAAAGAAGAATTCTTATATCAAATATAAAATTTATTGCACATCATTCACCTACCGATCTTGAATGAGAAAAGGCAAAATTAGAGCACAACCGCAACATTTGCACTGCCCACCTACCCCACCTACCCGACCGGAAATAGAAATAAACCCAAACCAATGAATACATCGGTTTAACATTGGTACATGTGTTTCTAACATCGGTCAGATGGTTACCAAAATCTCAATTTGGCATAGCAGCAGTTAATTATAGAGTAATTGAGAGCAAATTCACACTTTAGTTTCACGAAAACCGGTTTTCACACCTTCCCAAATTCGTAATCTGATTTCCTTGTGAACGAACCAAACTAAACCGAAAGTTCAACGGATTCGTCAAATTGGACTTAACCCAACAACTCCGTATAAAGTTTGTAGCTTTAAAAGCTAAGTCTCAGGTTTTGGTGGGTTTATTCTGGTAGAGAAGAAAAATCAAACAATGGGAGACGAAGCAAAGATCTTCACACTTTCAGAAGTTTCAGAGCATAATCATGCTCATGACTGTTGGATTGTCATCAATGGAAAGGTTTATTCTTCTTTCTCCTTATTCTCACCTCTAAAATTAGAGATCTCGTGCTTAAAGTTATCCCCTTTTGTGTTTGCATGAGATTAAGCTTTTGAACTCTCATAACTTTTTCCTGCTAATCCGATCAAATCTCTAGTTGGGTAGAGTGAAAAAGTTGTAATTTTTAGACATGTGCTAAGGATTCAGCTCTGTTGATCTATTCATCAATTGATTAAATGTCTAAATTTGAATTGTGGATGAAGAAACATAGAAACACCTTTCGTGTTTTATATTTATACATACTGTATACCAAAACAAAAAAAAAATCTTTGTTTCTTCTACACTGACCTCTCTTTGGATGAATTGCTGACACGTGTCGAGCACTTATTGGTCCTGAGCATCGGTTATTTTCGTTTGTGATCAACTTGTTAAGGAATTACTGTATATGGATCATCCCCATCCTCACATATTGTTTTATTCATTGACTGGTTTTGGTTTGTGTGATCAATTGATTATAACAAGAACGTTTGAAACGTCAAACCTTTTGGTGTGTTTGTTCCTCATTTTGAAGCTAGTATTGATTCTCATTTTAGTCTATTTTGTTTCAAGTATTTTTCTTTCAGTTATTATTGTTTGCTTATTCTACATTTATGCACCATATCTAGTTTTAGTCAAAAGGCAGCGAGAACATTATGAGATTTTCATTGTGCTGCTCCATTGTTTCTTTCATTAATCATAAGCATAGGAGGAGGATCCTCCCATGGTTTAAACTTTGTGATTTGACAACATATCTTCAAAGTTGAAATATTCTGTAAATGGGATTCATTTGCCTTTCCTAACTTCTAACATTTTCAAAACTGCAGGTGTACAATGTGACCAAGTTCCTTGAAGACCACCCAGGTGGAGATGACGTTCTCTTGTCTTCAACAGGTCTGTATGAACACAACTATCACCATGCTCCGGGATCTGATGCGTATACACCAAGTGGAGATTCATCCATAGTTTTTTTTTTATCATTTTTCTCTTTTCAGGTAAGGATGCAACGGATGATTTTGAGGATGTGGGTCACAGTGAGAGTGCAAGAGAAATGATGGAGCAGTACTACGTAGGAAAAATTGATCCTACTACAATCCCAAAGAAAGTTAAATACACACCTCCTAAACAGCCTCACTACAATCAAGACAAGACCTCTGAGTTCATAATCAAACTCCTCCAGTTCCTTGTACCCCTTGCCATTCTTGGTTTAGCAGTGGGAATTCGCATTTATACCAAATCAGGGTAGGCTTCTTTTTCCTAGGTATTACTCCCATATGTCTCATATTATACATACAGAGAGAAAGAGTGATTAAAGTCTTTCGAGAAGACAAATCTCTCAAAATCTCTTCCTTTGTTCTCGTCTCTGCTCATCTATCTATTGTTGTTTGAATCTGTTTTGAACTGTTTACTAAGTGTTGTGGTGAAACTGCATATTAATATCAGTCTCTCCGGTGGTTTTGCCTTATCCAACTGATGATTCAGACTCTGAGACCAAAGGCCTGACTTATGAGTGATCTATTTTGAAGGTCTGGTTTAGTATTGTTTTAGTAAAGATCTTACTTAGTAACTTGGACTCTTTAGAAAACAGTTAGTGTGAACTTTGCAAAAAAAGAGAAAATAATAAACAGATTACGAATTCCTAAGAGAAAGAGACGTTTTTTTGGCAGCTACCTAATAGAGAGTGTGGCAGTCACTTGAGCTCATAAAACCATATCCCAACATGAAGAATCCAAAAACACTTCTGCAACTGTAGGACCCTCTTTTGTACCTCTCCACCGTTTTGGCCGCTAGCCGCAACTCGCAGACACGAAGTTCAATACTTGGTTAACTTCGAAAGCGTCAATGAATTTCATTTTAAGCAACATTAGACTGGATTATGCTGTAAGTTGGCAACTATTCACTGTTTCTAAACAATGTCGTGTCAAACGAATATTGTGAGAATGATGATAATGATGATGATGTGTAGTGGGCATGAATTACAAATTAAGATAACATAGTGGACACAAATCACATAATGGAAAGTACAATGGACACAACAAAGACACTCGAGAGAAAGAGAATCTTTTTATGGAACACTTTTGGTTTGGTGAGAAGACAGACACAAATTAAAGACCACTATGGGACAATATCTATAGCCATAACAGATAGCTCCCTCTGTCTCTCTATTATCAGTATACATTTGTGCATATACATATATCTGTCACTGTGATGTTATGTGTCTGAAGAACACAACACATGGATCATTATGATGAAGATGATAAGAACAAGAACTTGGGATGTAGAGAACAAAAGACAGAGAAGGATAAGTCTTTATTGAAAGGAGTTGAGAGTCCCCCTGTACCGGAATTATAAGAAAAAAAAAACACTGACCATTAACCGAAAGAACTCTAAAAACCCTTAAAACTAAACCCTAACAGACTTTGGCTTACTTCTAAAAACCTTCTCTTATCGCTTTTAGTAATACTACTACCGTGACCTGTTAAGGCTTAAAAAGGATTGGTATCAGTTGTGTGTTACACAAACCCTTTTCAGCCACTTATGTTACCAACACCGATATGAAAACGCTACATGGATTTTTTCTTTTCCTCCTAAGTTCTTTACATGTTGGAAAAGTTAAGAAAACGGATGATGGAAATAAGATCAAACCGATAATTAGCAGGATAATGTTAATATAGTTTGTATTAACTATTAACCCCCCCCCCCCCCCCCCCCCCCCCCCCTGGTTTTGTTTCTTCTAATCATCTACCTTTGTCCATTCAAACCGTCCTGGTAGTGGTTGTTCGTTCACAGGATCAAAGTTGTACCTGAAAAAGAGTTGACGAAAACCATTAGAGACACAACACCATAAAGTTCTACTTGCTGCAGAACAGAATAGTTCAAATGGGAAGCTCATAACCAAAAGGGTTAGTTACTGCACAACAGAACAGATAAAACGAGAAACTCATACTTCTCAATGAATTGCTTTTGTTGCTCTTCTTCAGCACCCGAGAAAAACTGGTCCATTTCAGGTGTAGTTGGTAGGTGACGATGGTTGCCCAACAAACTCTCTTCTCCTTGGTTGGTTTCGGTTATACCATTGTTATGCATTGTAGACGATCCTGGGCTTGCGACGATTTCAGGCTTTCTTATCCAACTGCATGGTGTGGATTCTCTTGTGGTCCTGTTGAAGCTGAGAGTAAGTAATATGTTACGTATATTACAATTCACACAATACACTCAAAAAATAAAAGCACATAACTGTTTCCTTTAGTAGTAGCAAAAGCAAGGAAACTTTACTTCCTCTAGTTTAATAAAGCTGATCTAGTCTTGTTCTACTGTAAAAGGATAATGAGTAAATTCTTGTTGATTTTGATTCAAAGATCAAAAAGCATAAACCAACTCCGAATGGATATTTTGCTTCGAAAATGCTTGAAAACTTTATACCTATACAAAATAAAAGTGTATGGCTCAAACTATATCAAACAAGATTTCGACTTTAGATAGATTTTAACATCAAAAACAACCATATATCGAGAAAGCTTAGATGACAATTAAACCAAACAATTCTAGATTCATAAATAAGCACATGGGATGAGTTTATACAAAAGATTCACTTATGTACTCTGCACAATCCCAAAATAATCAATGATATAAAGCTTAAAAAAATTACAAGAAATTTCATACACAAATCCAACATTCATATCACATCAAAGCAGATAAAAGGTTTGAAGAAAAACCCAATCAATAATCAGTATCACCTTCCTAGTTACATGAAGAAGAGATGAAAAAATAAATTTTTCTTAAAGAAACAGATAGATTGATATATGTATATACTTTTTTTTCCCGGAAACAGAGAGAAGAGTCTGGTGTGTCAAATAAAGAAAGATGGCATCATATTTATACACAAGGCAAAAAAAAATCATTAATTTTGCAAATCAGAAACACGTAATAATTGAAAAGGCCAATTTTAGTGAACAAAATACAAAGAAATTTGGTCCTTTTTTCTCCTTTTCACCATTAAAAGTCATTTCAAATCACCACCGGAAATTCAAATTCAATACCAAAAAAATTCCAGGAACCGAACAGATTTATATCCCATGACGCAATTTCATATAAAATCCTTAGAAAAATAGGTTAAGATTAGGGGAAAATTAGTTATGAGTAAGGATTCAAAAAGCTTATACCTTACAGAGGCTTCTTCATAGTCCAAGAAATTTTCCCCAAATGAAGTTTCAACACAAGGGTCTTTGTTGATTTCACTGATCAATTCCTTGTCTTTCCCAAACACAGCACTCTCAGCAATCGAATCCGACCTAGAACCATCACCACCGCGAGACCCACGAATCGAATCCAAATTCTGGGGACTACTATTAGGGTTAGAGTTTCCTCCGCATGTCTCTTTCCTCCGCTGCTGCTTCCTCCGTTTACTGGAACGAATCACAATAATTGGAGGTTTCTTCTGAAGCCGACGACTTCTGAGCTGAAGATACGAACAACCACCACCACCATAATCTTTCATCTGCTGCTTCTGCTTCTTCTGTTTAGACGGTGGATTAGGAGAAGAAGAAGTCGGTGGTAGGGAAGAGGAAGATGAGGGTTTTTGAAGTCGGCGCTGTTGGAGAGCTAAAGATTTAGCTCGAGTAAGAACACCAAGAGAAGACGGCGAAACATCCATTAAAGCTCCATCGATTTTGCTCTTCCTTATGTATTTCCCCATTTTCGGACGCTTTTCATGGAAAGAGAGAGAGAGAAGAGAAAAAGGGCTGAAATTGGGAGGTGTGAGAAAAAACGGAGTTAGGGTTGAAGATGAGTGCTCTGTGGGCTCTCAGTCTCTGTCTCTTTCTTTCTTTTTCTTTTTTTTTTTTTTTTTTTATATCATTTTAAAGGTTTTTTTCAATTTTTTTTTTCAGGTGGCTGCTTCTTCACTACTGTGAGTAATGTACACTGTACTTTGCGTTTTCTTTTTTACTTTTTATTTATTTATTTATTTATTGACAACTTGAGTGTAATAATTTCGATACTTATAAATAGAAAATGGTGACGTATGTATAATTTATAATAAGGCTTTATTTCTGGTAAAAACTTGAGTTAGTTCGCATCAAATGTGTACCCAACGCTAGAAAAGATTTAGCGGTTACGCTACCTGAAATAAATGAATAACAAAAATAATAATTTCGATCGTGGAATTTAACATAAATTCGAAACTCTTCTGTGTATTATTTCCCTTAGAAATAGTTTTTATATGAATTTTGGATAATGTAGTTTGAATAGAAGAGTTTCGAATTTAGACATTAACTTGTTTTTAAGGGATTCGGAGAAGATATTGAGAACCTTATGACTTATCTACAAAGAATATAATCTATTGTAAAACGTTCCGACAGTTATTTTGATGAATCCCATATTTTTCGGTCCGTAGACTCATCTTATTAACTGAATGGTAGGTACGCTAGTCCGGACTCTCTGAAGGTTTTAAATACTTATTTATCGAATCTACAAATCACACATCATTTTTTTTCGTATTTTGTCTTCACTCATACACTTTTAAAAATCACTCCCTGAAAAATCACCCATCCTTCAACTACTCCACCTCAACCATGCTTAACCATAGAGTTCTCTTTGCACAAGTGACCGTAAAGAAAATTACACTTTGGTAATATATATGGCCAAATCAATTCTTTTAAACATCTCTGCGTACACCATCATATACCATATTTTCTTAAATCGGGGTGTTACAATTCACCCTCACTGATAGACCGCAATGTCCTTGATGCATACCAAAATTGTCACCCTCAACGATGTGAACTCTTTTGTCTCCACATACGTCTGGATTCGATACTGATACCACTTATAATGCTCTGACCGTCACCTTAATGGGCCACATGTCCTCTTCGGTCACATGGACTCACCTTACTAGTCGAACGGTCGGTACGCTATGTCCAGAAGATTTTAAAGACTTGTTTACCAATTATACAAATCACCACATGATATTTCCCTGTATTTGGTCTTCACTCACACGATTATGAAAGTCAATTTTTCAGAAAATCACCTATCTTTCAACTATTCCAGCTCAAGTACACTTAAGCATAAAATTTTCTCGACAAGTGACCGAAAAGATAAATGTATTTTGGTAGCATAGGTGACTAAATCAATTCTCTTAAACTTCTCCACATATGTCATCATATACTATATTTCCTTAAACATGAGTGTTATATATTGATTCTTAGATTAGATTTAGATGAATGTCAAAATTAAAGCAGTCCACCTCTTTGATCCGAGTCTTAGAAATTTTTGAGGAGTCCTTTGCGACCTGCACGACTTTTCTTTGATTCCGGTCCATTCAGTGGAAAAGGGATAATGCGGTGTAAGTCAAGAATCAAACTAGAACCAAAACTTGTTTAAAGAATCCTTCCTTTATTAATGTTTAGAAAATCCTTTACAAAACTAAACACCAAGCTCTCTTGATCATTCTTCCTTTCATCGATCAATATATATTCTGTTTTCTTATTTTATTTTCCCTTATAGATAAGAACAACATATTCTCTTTTGATTCTCCTATTCTAATTTCCATTATAGATAAGGATCTCAACTAATTAGATTCCTATTTCCTTTAAGGATATCTACTTGAATTTATCTTGAAGTTTACCCAACATTCACCCCTTTAAGCTTCAAGTTGTTCTTCAAGAGATCTTGAACTCCAATCATGTCTCTCATTTTCTTAAACTTGATTCTCGCCAAGGCTTTAGTAAGAATGTTTGCACGCTGTTCTTCTCCAGGTACATGCTCTACTTCAATCAATCTATTCTCTACACATTCACGGATAAAATGAAAACGTTTGTGAATGTGTTTACTCCTTTTGTGAAAAACATGATTCTTGGTAAGCTCGATAGCGGACTTGTTGTCAATTCGGATCATCGTCTTCTCATGCTTCTTCTCTGTGATCTCACTTAGCAAGTCTTGTATCCAAATGGCTTGCTTAGCTGCTTCTGTAACAGCCATGAACTCTGCTTCACATGAAGACAAAGCTACTATTTCCTTTTTTTTTAACACCAAGTTATGGGAGATTCTCCGAGGTAGAACACATGTCCTGTGGTGCTTCTTCCGTCGTCAGGATCTGTGTTATGGCTACTGTCAATATAGCCGACAATGTCTGATGATCCTTTCTTGTATATGATCCCATAGATCACTGTTCCTTGAATATACCTCAGGATTTGTTTCAAAGCTTTGCCATGTGATTCTTTCGGATTGTGCATGTACTTACTTAGAATCCCTACTGAGAATGAAAGGTCTGGTCGTGTGTGTAAGAGATATCTCAAGCATCCAATCCTTCTTCTATACATGGTCGCATCAATCTCTAACTCATTCAATCCTTTTGACATTTGCAAACCGAACTTCATTGGTATGTGTGTCGGATTACATACATCTAAACCAGCTTCTTTAAGGATTCGACGAGCATAGGCTTCTTGCTTAATTTCAATCCCATTAATCCCTTGAATTACTTCAATACCAAGGTAATAAGTAAGTTTACCAAGGTCAGACATATCAAAGCTTTCGGACATCCCATCTATAAACTCTTTGATTAGCTCCAATGTGTTGCCTGTTACGAAAATATCATCTACGTATACAGCTACAATTAGAATCTTAACTCCCTCTTCCTTGCGGTATACAGAACTTTCCTTCTGATATTTCTCGAACTTTAACATCCTTAAAATTGTTATCGAGTTTTGTATTCCAAGCACAAGGAGCTTGACGTAGACCATATAGAGCTTTCTTGAGTTTGAAAACTTTGTATTCTTCTCCCTTCTTTTCAAACCTATCAGGTTGTGAAACATAAACAACCTCTGTTAGTTCACCATGTAAAAACGCAGTCTTTACATCAAGGTGATGAATCTCCCATCCATATGAGGCTGCTAATCCAATTAACATTCTGATCGATTCTAACCTTGCAACAAGTGCAAATACCTCATCAAAGTCGATTCCTTCCCTTTGTGCATACTCTTTAGCAACAAGTCTAGCTTTGAATTTGTTAATTGTTCCATCAACATTCCTCTTGATCTTGAAAACCCACTTAAGACCAATTACTTTAACACCTTGTGGTTTCTCAACTAAATCCCATGTTCTGTTTTTTTCAATCGATTTTAATTCTTCTTGACATGCCTTTATCCATTCGACTGAATCTTTTGCTTCAAGATAGTTTGATGGTTCGTCATTGAGTGACAGAAGAAGAAACTCACATTCTCTATCAGCAAGAAGAGCATAATCAATGAGATAGCTAGGAGGATTTCGTGTTCGAGTTGAACGTCGCAGCGGAGCTATCTCTGTTTCAACATAATCATGATTTTGCTGATCTTCTATCTCTGTTTCTTCTTGATCAACTACAGGATGTGTGCTGTTGTCCACGAATGATCCTTGTCCGTTTGTCAACAGCAGCTCCCCAAGTTAGTCGAAACATCCCTGGTTGATCTCCTTCATTGTCTGCTCCCTTCCAATTCCAAGACTCATTCTCATTGAAAACTACATCACGACTTACAACCACTCTCCTTGTAGTTGGATTATAAAGTCGATATGCCTTGGTTCCAGGTTCTATTCCAAGATGAACGAGCATTACTGAACGATCATCAAGCTTCTTCAAGTGTTCAACTTCTACCTTTGCGTGAGCAATACATCCAAAGACCCTAAGATGTCCAATACTTGACTTTCTTTCTCTTAGACATTCATATGGTGTCTAATTTTTTAGAGCTCGAGTAGGAACCCTATTGATCACATAAGTTGAATGCCTTACAGCTTCTCCCCACAAGTAATTTGGAACATTCATAGCCTTAAGAATACTCCGCGTCATCTCCATCAATGTGTGATTTCTCCTCTCAACAACTCCGTTTTGTTGAGGAGTATAAGGAGCTGTAAGGTGTCTTTTGATTCCATTAGTATTACAGAAATCTTGGAAGTCTTTCGAGGTAAACTCCCCACCTCTATCTGTGCGTAGAGTCACAATTTTCCTGTCACACTCCTTCTCCACATGAGCCTTAAACGCTTGAAACTTTTCGAAAGCTTGACTCTTTTCCTTGAGTAGAATTGTCCACATGTATCTAGTGTAATCATCCACTATTACAAAGATGTATTGGTTTCTAGCAGCAGTGGCAGGCGATATAGGTCCACATAAGTCTGCGTGTAGCAGCTCCAAAACTTGTGTAGACCTATATTGTGTTGAGTTTGGAAACACATGTCTTGTCTGTTTCCCTACTAGACACGACTCACACAACCGTTTGTGGCTTGAGATTTCTGGCATTCCTTGTACCATTCCATGTATAGTCATTGAATTAAGTGCTTTGAAACTGATGTGACCGAGTCTTGCATGCCATTTCCATGGTTCTTCATCTATCTTTGAATGTAAACACGTTGGTATGCCAAGTTTGAGCCCGATCTTGTACAATCTATTAGGAGAACGTGTTACCTTTGCCAGCAAGCAACCATTTTGATCGCGTAGAGTGAGATAATCAGCCTTCATTCTCACATCACATCCACATTCTGTAACTTGTCCCCACCTCTATCTGTGCGTAGAGTCACAATTTTCCTGTCACACTCCTTCTCCACATGAGCCTTAAACGCTTGAAACTTTTCGAAAGCTTGACTCTTTTCCTTGAGTAGAATTGTCCACATGTATCTAGTGTAATCATCCACTATTACAAAGATGTATTGGTTTCTAGCAGCAGTGGCAGGCGATATAGGTCCACATAAGTCTGCGTGTAGCAGCTCCAAAACTTGTGTAGACCTATATTGTGTTGAGTTTGGAAACACATGTCTTGTCTATTTCCCTACTAGACACGACTCACACAACCGTTTGTGGCTTGAGATTTCTGGCATTCCTTGTACCATTCCATGTATAGTCATTGAATTAAGTGCTTTGAAACTGATGTGACCGAGTCTTGCATGCCATTTCCATGGTTCTTCATCTATCTTTGAATGTAAACACGTTGGTATGCCAAGTTTGAGCCCGATCTTGTACAATCTATTAGGAGAACGTGTTACCTTTGCCAGCAAGCAACCATTTTGATCGCGTAGAGTGAGATAATCAGCCTTCATTCTCACATCACATCCACATTCTGTAACTTGTCCTAGGCTTAGAATGTTACTTTTCAATGTTGGAATGTAGTAGATGTCTGTTAAGAGTCTTTGTTCTCCATTTTTTGCTTCAAAGAGTATTGATCCCTTTCCTTCAATACTTACACACGATCCATCACCAAACTTTACCTTTCCATTGATGTTTTCATTCAGTTCAGAAAAGTATCCTTTCTCTCCTGTCATATGGTTGCTTGCACCATTATCCAAATACCAAATTCCATCTTCCCTTTTGTTTGTCTCATACTTTCTTGGTATTACCTTCTCCTCATTCAAGAACACAAATTCATGCATATACAAGGCTGTATCTGCTTCTTCTGTCTCGTTTTTGTTGAGTTCTTGACTTTTGTCAATCTTTATTGGACAAGCGGATGCGAAGTGACCCGGTTTTTCACAACGGAAACAAATAATATGAGATCTGTCCTTTTGTTCTTTGTGTTGAGAGTTCCCTGGACCAGAGGAATTTCCATATCCACGTCCTCTGCCTTTGTTCCCTCTCCCACGTCCTCTGCCTTTGCCTCGACCCCTACCTTTACCATTATCTCCGTCAACGTGTGTGAATAAGAGATTTTGCTGAGTTTCTTGTGCAACAACTTCTCCGTTGATACGAGACTCAAATGCTTTAAACCTCCCAATTATGTCTTCGAAACTAGTTTTATTTAGATCCAAGACTTGTTCAAGAGAAGCAATGAGATGTATAAACTTATTAGAAGGTAAGCTGTTCATAAACTTCTTCACCAGCTTTGGTGCATCAAGAGGTTGACCTAAAGAGGCTGTTGTCGATGCTATCTCTGATATCTTTCCTGAAAAGCTATTGATAGTATCTGAGTCCTTCATTTTTAAACGCTCAAATTCAAACATTAGAGTTTGAAGACGTGCGTCTTTAACACGTTCTACTCCCTGATTAATCGATTTTATCGATTCCCAAATATCTTTGGTGAGTCTTTTTCACCAATTTGTAGCGTAAGATTTTCTGGTATGGATTGATACAAGAAAGTTGTTGCAACATCATTCTTCTCCTCATTATCTGTTCCTGGATCAATCGCAATCCAAGCTTTGTGGACTTTCAGCGTCGCTTTCATTCTTAACGTCCAGACAGCGTAATTCGTCGTGTTCAACATCGGACATTTAACCGCGGATGATGATGTCAATGTACTGACTTCCGGTTTTGATTCTGCCATGATTCGTAGGAGTTCCTTTTTCTCTTCAGGATTTTGCTCTGATACCAAATCAAGAATCAAACTAGAACCAAAACTTGTTTAAAGAATCCTTCCTTTATTAATGTTTAGAAAATCCTTTACAAAACTAAGCACCAAGCTCTCTTGATCATTCTTCCTTTCATCGATCAATATATATTCTGTTTTCTTATTCTATTTTCCCTTATAGATAAGAACAACATATTCTCTTTTGATTCTCCTATTCTAATTTCCATTATAGATAAGGATCTCAACTAATTAGATTCTTATTTCCTTTAAGGATATCTACTTGAATCTATGTTGAAGTTTACCCAACGGTAAGAGTGAGGTTTGAACAGTAAATGGAAAGAGTAGGAGTATTTTTATAATTTAGATCTTATATTAATATGGTTTTGAGTAGGTATTGATTGAGAAAGTAAAGACAATGCTTCAGCCACTCAACTGTTTTAAAACTCAAAAACAAAATTATGTTCATGTGTGTTTAGAAAAGTACGTTAATTTAGTTTTTCAAGGTGGAAGTGTGTTTGTATATTGTAAACACATACATAACCGTGCTTTTTTACTTCTGCTGATGTTTCACATTTCCTTCTACTGTTTAGTACTCTTTTTACTATTTAATACTTTCCAAAATATATTATTTTAGGTTTTTCAGATTAATTAAAAAGTTATTAAATATTTCATTTTTCCAACTAAAAATATATTTTCAATCTATATAAAAATTATCCGGCCATTTATAAATTAATGTGTAGAATATAAATGATCAAAATAGATTAGAAAATATAATAAATATTGCATTGGAAGTTAAAAATATCATACATTTTGAAACAATTTTTTTTTTTCTAAAACATTATATATTTTAGAATAGAGGGAGTATATAATATCAAGTCTTCTAAAACAAACATTTTACCGTAAAATGTTATAAGTTTAATAAATATGTGAAAAAATAACTTTTGAAAGAAGTTGAAGTCTTGGGGTCCAACGGTAAAGATAGGTGCGGGCCTTAACCAAGTCGCATATTCTATTCCTCGACGTTGTGAAATTAAGTCACAATTCTTTTGACATTCTTTACAAGAATATTGATCTATCTAACAATTATTTTGAATACCTAAAAAAGACTATCACCGGGTTGCACCTCTCCTAAGAGAATGGTCGAGACCCTTTTCCATAAGGTTTGGAAACTCTAGAGTTATTAAGAAAAATAAAAATAATAACCCTTGAAAAATAAAAAAACAAGGTTTAAGAAGGTGAGCTCATCTACTAAAGACACGTGGTTTAGTGATAGTGGTTGCTTAACAAATTCTTGATTACTGGAGTTCGGTCCTTCTCCAATACAAATAGAATTTTCTTTTATTTTAAATGTGTATTTTAGATATAAATTAGGTTTTGTCAATTTCAATTGCTGAAAGGTGAACTCATCCTTAATCTTAGGTTCGAATACACTTATTCTTAGGTTCGAATACACTTATTGTAGTTTCAGTGAGTGTTATAAGTTTTGTTTTGTTGAGAATCTTAAACCAACTAATCAAGTGTCATTAATACAAGCTACTCTCAGAGAAGCCTCACAAATAAATGTTTGGTTGATTATAAGAAAATTATTGAATAATTAAGTGGGTTTAGAGAAATTACTTACATTTCTCTAACTCTAAACACTAGGATCACAACAACAAAGGATAGGCAAACCCCAAAGATGGAGTAGGATGATAAAAACAAAGATTAGAATGATCACAAGTCCCTTTCCTTTTGACAGAATCAAACCCATTAAAAACAAAAACAAAAGCGAACTTATTGACGTAAACATTAAACAAAGAATTAGACTCTAAAAAAGTCCTGAGCTCTTTGCTATTTTTGGAAGAACATAGGAATATTTCTACTTCCAAATCTTTACGGATTTGTCATGACTTGCAGACGCTATCATTCCCGTGGAAGGAGACTGAGCCAAGGCAGAGATTACGCACTCGTGAGCTGGTATCGTCATACATTTGTTCTCCACTGTGTTCCACAGCTCCAGTGACTGTCACAAATCGAGAGAAAAAATCATAATATTACGCAAAGTGGACATAGAGGCTCTTGGATATTGTTTGACAGAAATTGATTCTCAGTTATATATATGTTTTGAGACATGAGGACATGGATTATACCTGGTATCCGCCGATGACCATGAGATTAGGAAAGCTAGGGTGAAAAACACAAGAGTGGAACTTGTTTCCACTGCTTCCAAGCTCGTGGATGCATTCTCCTGAGCTCAGTGACCATAATTTAAGCGAGTCTTCGCTAACAGAAGCTACCAACTCCCCACTTGGGTTCCAACAAACAGAATGCACATTTGAGGAATGCCCCTGACAGAATCAAAAGTATATAAAGAGATGAGACACATTTTTTTCTCTATGAGAGTTGGTGTTTGAGTAATGATGAACACTTTGGACATTTAAGCATGGGATCTGGCTTTCTTAAAAAACATATGCCCAAATGCATCCAAAAAGAAAAAACAGTCTCTCTCTCTCGATTTAAAGTCTTCAAAGTAGAAAACAAATATCTAGGTCTTTTATGTGAAATATAATTCAGGACTCTACCTTGAATATATGGACCCGCTTCATACTATTTTCAACATCAAAAATTGACACAATATTTTCCGAAGCTGCAGCCAACAATTTTCCTATTAATGGCTGGAACCGTACTTGTGTGCTTGCACCCTGTGCTTGAAAAATTCAGAGATTAGCAAACAGAGTTCAATTCACAGAGCAATCGTACGAAAGGTCAGGGCTTGCCTTTGTAGCACGAATGCAAGAAGCGTTGATGTCCCAAAAGCGAATATCATTGTTGCTATCACAAGATACTAAAAGCTCAGTTTTCTTAGGATGAAAATCAATGGACATAACAGGTGTAGCATGGCCAGGCAGTGTTCGTAGGAAGTAACCAGGCTGCAGCAATTGGTAGTAGTTAGACACAATCAGAACACAAAAAATGACAACAAACAAAAGAGATACAAATTGTTTTACATCGGAGGCATCCCAGATTTTGATAGTTTTGTCGAACGATGATGTTGCCAGTTGAGTTGAATTAGGTCTGAAGCGAACATCTGTGATGATATGAGCATGTTCCTCCGGAGTGCTGTCAACATGTAGTGCTTCCATGTTCCAAATAAATACCTATTGACAAAAAAAAAATTTGCATCCACATTATCTGTTTTTAAACAAACAAAAGCTTACCTACCTATGAATGATCTACAGATGTTTTAGGGTCATGACACGTTTACAAGAAAATCACATCAGAAATTAAGATGTTGCACCTTCTTATCATGTCCAGCGCTAGCCAACAACTTCCCATCAGATGAAAAACTACAACAGATGACCTTACTAGCACTTTTTCTTATAGAACTAACCTCACTGAAACTGAAGCCTGTAGCAAGAAAAAGGACCACATTAGCGTATATTTTATAGGCTAGTAGCATTTATATCCTTCAGGATATTAGAATACCTTTGGAGGTTTCAGTATGCTCAGAAGGGTTCCGCTTTAGGGTGCTAAACAAGCTTCCTCCATCTCCATCATCTTGGGACAAAAACGATTCTACATTATCTTCTAGGGCTCCCACATCTCCAAATTGTTCCATATCATCCTGCAGCTATTAATTCTTGTCATGAGGATACTGAAAGAAACATGGCCCATTGGCTATGAAAGAAATACTAAAAAGAAAACACTTCCGTTCACACAACACAACTTCATGCTGCATCCAAATGTTATTAAATCAAAACCAGATTTTCGCGATTATTCTTCTGAGAAATTAAGAAATATACCAATTGATTTGCTGACGATGCAATACCACCGATCCCATCCGAACCATACATCATTGGTCCTTTTGGCATGCTATTCACATGCTGCATGTTACCAGTTATAGCAACTCCATCAACAGGGGTATGTGTTGACGGAGTTGATGGCTGTGAGTTGGATGGGCCAACAGTGTTTCCTGTCCCTGTACTGTTAGCCGGACCAGAAGAGGAAGGCCCTTTTCTTTTGCGATTGTTCTATCAAAGACATGAAAAGGAAATTGTAGCTCAATTCTCTTCGAAAATCAAGAATATATTATGTTGATTCAAACCACATGAATTAAATTGGGGGTGGGGGCTAAGACTTGTGGGATTAAGACCACATAAAAGTACCTGTTGTGATTGCTGGGACAGTAAGTGATCTTGTTGCTGAGAAGAAGATTGCTGTACTGGCGGCATGCTGATATGCTATAGACCAGCAAATAAGCAATGAAAAAAAAGGAAAATCAGAAAGAAAGAAAAATTGATTGATAAAAACTAAGCAGTGAATTGGCAGTAAATAGCTATCAATTGCAGATAAGTTTTCTAGATTGTTCAGAGCATGTGGTCAACAATAAGAAACCAAATTCCCATCCCTAGATATATCTATGTTAGGATAACACAAACACATTTTACAAATTTCAATTGCACGATACTCAAAAGTAAAAGACTTTAAAGCATATTATAGATGAGCAATTATAAAAAAAAATGCATAAAAAGACAGACATATTGATGCACATTCACCACTTAAAGAAACACAGAAAAATGCTTGATGCGGAGAACTTTTATCTGCTAGCAAAAGAAGATGATAAAATGCAGCTCAACAGATGCCACAGCATTCAAACGGATATGCATTTCTAGGTGATTCAAAAAAATGGTATACCTTCGAAGAACTTGACTGCATTGGGGACCCTATAGATCCATCATTTGCATTTTGTTGGCCATCTTTCGGATTCAGGTTTCCTCTAGGTAATCCTGTAAATCTTCGAGGGTCCATGTCACCGTACATGGGTGAATTAGTCATATTTCCTTGCGCTTGAACCTGAGCCAAGATCTGTTGTTGTTGCTGCTGCGGCGAGAGCTGAAATTGACTTTGATTTTGTAAAAAAGACTTCTGAACCTGAGGGCTTCCTAAACCTGGTCGGATTTGCTCGATGCCCTGTAACATTTCTCAAAAAACTTAGCAAAAAAGTGGGCTTGGTATGAAAAAAGAAAAAAATCTGCGCAGATCCCAGTGACTTACAGTTAATGGCCATCCCTTTAAAGGAAGACTACTCACTCCAGGGTTTAGTCCTTCACAAGTGAAAAAACAAAACCATAAGATTTGATCTAGAAGATTGTAATCAAATGGTTCTCGTAAGGCCATTAGCAAATCACCCTATGTAGTTCATCATAATTCATCACATAAGAGGGAGAATATGTTAATCTTGGAGTCTATGCTCAAGAAATTGCCATGGGAGGCAGCTACCAGTGTTTACCACCATTTTCAATTTGGTACTCCATTATGCATTACATTAAACATATTTACCTGCATTCCCCATACCAGGCTTTGATTGCAGAATTCCCTGACCGTAAACTGTAGAGGGATCCACTGGCAAATGTCTTGGAGATGTACCCAGATTAACTTCACTTTTGATTTCCTGCATGTACAAGAGATTCAGATGCAAACCAAAATATTTTTTGGAGACTTGTCTATTACAAGGTTTGAAGACTCATAAAGTGAAGTGCTTAAGTAAAAGTTACAGTGGGCTGCTGAGTTCGTGATTGAATTTGTTGCAGCGCTGCCGAAACACCTCCTTGATGATTTCCTTGGACCATCGGACTACTTTGGGACAGAAAAAAACAGACAGGATGAGCAGGGGCCAACAGTGTAAGGAAAGGCAATAAGCCTGAGAAAAAAGAAGCTGAGCCAATTTACCCATGATGGTTTGTTGCTGTTTTAAGAAGGGCCATCCTTGCATCCATATGGGTGTGGGATGTCTCAGAATTCATTGGATTTGGTTGCTTCATACGTTCCTCATACATTTTAGCAGCCAACGCACTGGCATTTGACTGCCCAATCATCCCTTCAGAACCAATAGCATTTATTGGACCCCCAAGAGAAGGATGGTTAGGATCCCTACGCTGCATTTGAGCTTGGCGCATTAACTGCAGTTGCTGCATTTGCATTTGTTGCTCCTTCGCTTTACCTTGTTGGGCCTAAAATTACAACGCCACTCGTCAGTTACAAAAGCAAAAACTACAGAAACAAGACTATATCACCAGATTGTAGAAAGCTACCTCTATATAAGCTGCAGCGGACTCTGAATGTTTTTCGTTTGTCCTTGCAATGAAGATATCCCAAAACACAGACCACCACTCAAAAAGAAACCCTCCAGGGGCATCAATTGCTATATCATTCAAAAGACATAAGTACTCCAATGAGTCAAACACTTAGCTTAGATTTTACAATGAAACTAAAAAACGACTTATGTCAGACTATGCAGAAGAAAAAATTTAATAGCCTAACAAACAAACAAACAAAAAATCACCAAGAAAAACTTAAAATTGAGTCAGAGTGACCAAGAAGGTCAATTACCAACTGGATCCGGTGAAACCTTCCCTTCAGTCATAAACGACTTGGCAGTATTATGCAGTTTCTTCTTCACCAAATAATCATATATGTAAACGTCAAGCCTACAAACCCCAAAAAGAGACGGGAATGAAAATAAGAAAAAAGATACATATATCTGGAAATTGAAAAAATTATCTCTTTAGATACGAAATCATTTACATCTTGTCAGCTTCCCAATTACTCTGCGCCATAGCTTCAGCGCGAGATCGAGCTACTATAGTAGTTTAAAAGCGAGTCAATACTTCATCGAAAGAGATATAGAGTCAGACTTTTCGGTTGCTTTAATTAACAAAATAACCTGAATAAGCCGAAACAAATCAAGAGTGTTTCAGGTAAGATCAGAACCTTAATTCGATCTTCAACACCAGTAACTTAGAGATCAAGCATTGGTACTACACATACAGAGAAATTAGAAAAGACATCGAGAAGGCCAAATTACTTCTACTGGAACACGACTCCAGTGAATTCATCGAATTGATAGAGAAAGGTAATCGAATTAATACCTGAAGGATAAAAAATTAAACTAGAAAAAATCTAGGGTTCGAGAGATTCAAGTGAACATGTTATCACCTAGAAGTTAGAAGAAATCGATCATGAAACAGCTGGAACAGATAAAATGTTCGAACAATTTGGCGTGTTGGGGTTGAGAGAGAGAGAGAAGATACCTTCAAAATGCAGATGTTTAATTGATGCTTTGGGTAAAGTCACGACTCGATAAAAGGCTTATCAATGGGCCTATAAATCTGAAGCTATAATTTTTTATAATGGGCCTATTATTGGGCTCTATATATTAAGCCAACTCTAAGGCGGCCGCAAACTTTACATCTATATTTTGTGTTTGAAGCCGCTTATGTAGGTAGATAGTTTAAGAATGGTAGATAACAAGACCTTACTTGTATATTTGTTATTATTTCTATTTTATAGTAGAGTAATATGGGTGAGTTCAACGAGCTAGCTCACTATGATTGTATGTAAAATTGACTCTCTGATATTATCCGAATAAATTTACAGTCAACTGATTTAAAAGCAATGCTCCAAATTTCAAGTGATAATAAAATCAAAGACTCTGTGAATTTACTTCCGCATATCTAAATGATCATCAAGGTTACTGTACCACTAGACTTCATGTAGGCTTTATTTGAGTTTTAGTAAACTACTAAACTAGATGGAAGTTGTAAACTCTTACTAGTTTGTGACAATATCATTTACATAGCCTAACAGTTTTTGAGTTGAGTTTTTAAGAGTTATAAGGGCTTAAACTATTCCTTAATATTTTCCTTAAAGCCAGAATTCCAACGGGTCAATCGATCAACAAGATTGTGAAGTAGAAATCAGCAAGTTACAACTCAAACAACTCAACCCTAAAACTTTAATTACTAAAAGTATGCAAATTGATGCATATTGTATAAAGCCTATCTGTTTTTCTTTAGTTAGTTTGGAAATTGAAAGGTTTCTGTATGTGTTTGGTTTGAACCATTAATGGCACAATAAATGAGATCACACTTACGATTTTGAATAATGCAAAAAAAAAAAACCTTCAACTATATATTTTGATGGCATTTTCATGTAGTAAATCATAGCCTTTACCTATAACAGGTAAATAAAGCAGCCACGATTATCAATTTTCGTTTGTGTTTTTCTTTATAGCAACACAATATATTCATTTAGTAAATAACTATCTTTTAGGACACTAAAAAGGAAACACAATAATCCATGTAAAGTCTTGATTTATGAGGGATGGCAGAAGTACTAAATATATTCTTCACTTTCAGGGTTTCTTCCCTGACAATTTCCCATGAAAATATTATAACTATATACATGTGTATATTTACACATATATATATATATTGTATACATGACATGTATACAAATATCAATATAATTGTAGTTACTTGTTTTATGGATGAGATCACTTGGCAGTTGGCAGACATAAATAAATTGTCCAATGACAGGTAGATCTCATTTAATTTAGTTTACTCAACCAATCATATGTTTTGCTTTTTTACAGGTTAAACAATCCGGTTTAATCGATTCCGGTTCACTCTTTTCCTCACGGTTATAAGCATTTCAACTGTAGATGCATAAATGTTTACTAACACTATTTCAGATTCAGAACATTTTGTTACAATCAAATCTTTATATAATTACACTACTTATGTAGAATTTTACCAGTTTAAATAAGTAATAGATATGGAAAGAAACTAAACCGGATTTAATAAGAAAATTAAACATAAAAGAAGCAAAACCGGTTATGTATGGTCATGATATATGTCTATATATACAGGCAAAGAATAAGCTTAACTGACACAATTATTCTCGGTCTCTCTTTAATATCAATCATACAAAAGTCGAGGAGTTGAGTAATCAGACCACTTAGTTAAGTATGGGTTTGATTGCCCGTAAATTGTGTTTGTTTATCTTTGTATTGGCTCTAGTAGCCAAATTTGCATTAGGACATGTTGAAGTCAACGATGACAAACATTTTTTCCACAAACCTCGTCCATACTTCCCTAAACCTCGTCCATTCTTACATAAACATGGCATTTACAAGAAGGGTTATGGAAAAGGTTTGGGAGGCGGTGGTGGTTTAGGCGGCGGAGGCGGTCTAGGTGGCGGAGGCGGTCTAGGAGGCGGTGGTGGTCTAGGCGGCGGAGGCGGTCTAGGTGGCGGAGGTGGTCTAGGAGGCGGTGGAGGTTTAGGAGGTGGTGGAGGTCTAGGTGGGGGAAGTAGTGGCGGTTTGGGTGGAGGAGGAGGTCTAGGCGGCGGAGGCGGTGGTGGTCTAGGTGGAGGAGGTGGTTTGGGCGGTGGAGCTGGAGGAGGATACGGTGGTGGTGCTGGAGGAGGAGGAGGATTTGGTGGTGGTGCTGGTGGAGGAGGAGGATTTGGCGGTGGAGCAGGTGGTGGATTTGGTAAAGGCATCGGTGGTGGAGGAGGACTTGGAGGAGGTTATGGTGGTGGTCATCACTAATGCATTCGTACGTTGTTTTTATTTATTTATTATATGAAATAGTTGATTATTATTCCAATAAAAGAAGACGTTAAGCTAATTGTTTATGTCGTTTTACTGTTTATTTGGAGTCACATTGTAAGCTCTTCTCAGCTTTTGCTTTGGTTGGTTTCAACTTTCAAGTTTGGTTAATAAAATGTTTTATTTGCTTTTTGTTAACACTTGTTAAATAATTATCTTAAGTTTATCAATCTTGACTCTAATATTTACTATCCATGATATAATGTCAATAAAATGACCTTACAAGACTTGTTAACATGAATACCTAGATTTTAAGAGTAGTAGTGGTGGGTTATCTAAGTGAAGTATACTGGTATTTGTTTTCCTTTTCTTTCCTTGGGAAAATATTAATTATTAAATTCAATTATGAGTATCATAATTGACAATGACTACAAAAAATACTTTGTATCTGATCTAATCTAAGTACATTAGATATGTATGTTTGTCTTACCCAAAATTCAGTCTCAACAATTGTACAACTTTGGAGACAGACATCGAGTTAATGTATCACATTAAATTGGACTCCTATAAGCAATATTTTTATTAAAAAATAATTTTATTATCTTTACTTTTTGGTCCCGTAGAGTAGATTCTTAAATAAGGCCCATTGGTACTCTCAGTCCACAAAAGCTACCAACGCATGCCCACAAATCATGATCCTCCAATGGATAACTGAAAATGAAGTAACGTGGATTACACGCCATATTCATAAATGAGAAAAACAGCAGAGGCAGGCAAATGAGGATCGTATTAGGAACAATGTCATGTGAGTTTTTGTGTTTACACATTAGACACTATACATGATTGTAACAGAGATATTATGGTTTCACTCTTTTGGTTAGCATCAACAAAAGAAATATAACAAGGGGATTAAAACAAACGAGCATAAAGTCAACACTAGATTACAAAGAAAGAACCATGTCATCACAACGACCATGAGCAGACAGACCTAATCTGTATATAAGCAAACCCTAACAAACATTCATACCCTAAAGGATCATTCTCAGAACTTACTCATCATGCTTCTTTCCTTAACAAAATCGAATGGGGACAACAATTATAAAGAGAGACCGTGGAAAAAGAAAGAAGGGCATATACCGGGCAAAGTTCCAATTAGCTATGTAGACTAATATGGGGATGGTACTCTCGTATTTTCTTAATCTTTCAACTTTTAGGTACACTTGAAGCCATGACAGACTGAGAGGATGATGATGAGAATCAAGGCAATGACGATACCAGCGACTATGAGCTTTATCTTCATGTTTTCAAACCACATCTTTCTTCTAATTTTTGTTCCTTGCGTTCTAAAATCCTGTGCCTGTAGATATTGGAATCAAGGAAGTAAGAGTGTGAGAATTTGAAAGCTAGTTTAAGCTTATGTGTTTATGTGTATACACATAAGTTTTGCCTTGATTTGTTATGGCATGAACTAAATTTCTGAAAAAGAAGTTTAGAAATATGAGTGGAAGGTAAATACTAACCTGTGAACGAAGGTCCTCAGTTTTATCAACTAGAAGTTCAATTTTCTCACCACGGTCAAGGACCTGCAATTAAAGCCAGATATGAAAAATGTACACAAACTAATGGTACAGAATTGTGAGATTGACATGGATATAAGATTCCAACCTTCTCAATGTTCTCCATCATAACTCCCTTCACCTCTGTCACCTGAGCCTTAACCTTAGCAAGTTTGTTAATCTCCTCCGGATGATCCACACAGTACTGCATGTGCTCCTTCAGTTTAGACCTACAATACAGCCAAAATTAGTCAAACTCGTATCCTCAAAGACTATTAGAGGATTTGGTTCTATCATTCTGATAATGGTAGAGCTAAATTACCCAAACTCTTTGTTCAAGCCGTTGGCTTGAGCAGTGGTAGCCTTACCACCACCATACCTCTTGTTGAAATCCTCCTTAACTCGCTCCAAGAAGGCCATTGGAATTTGTCTCCCAACAGACTCAATAGCAACAACACAGTATGCTGCACAATAAAGATCATCTTTTTTCAGGTCCATGGACAAAAATCAGGTATGGGCATTGTAAAAAACAAACCTTTATGGCTTACAAATACGAATCTGATTCACTAGTACTAGAGAATGATCAAATGGATCCAGTGGAATAATAGCAATACAAATTCAAAGATACGTTCATATTCACCAAATAGATCCAAACAGAGTAAGGCTTCGGAAAGAAGCCAAACCGAAATCCCAAGCATAAAGAGAATCAGAAGGAGAAAGGAGACTCACTGAAGCCATTTTCGACGAGGTAACTAAAGGTGTGACCGTCACAATTGTAAGTAAACTTGTTGTTTGAAGAAGGAAGTTTTTGGAGACACTGTGAAGCGACGAAGTGAAATTCCCTTTAAACTCAGTATATTCAACGAGAATAACCTTACCACGAGCGACGAAGCTGTAGATCAAATTTTGTTGTCCCATTGTTTGGAGTAAGAAGATGAAAGAAAAGACCACAAATACGAATTTGAAATTGGATGAAAGAGAACAGTTTCTCTGTGTTCGCTTTTGTGTGTAGGGAAGTGAGAAAGATCCAAAATAGAAGGAGAAAATGAAAGGGAGAGAGAGAGACAGGGACTACGCTGTGATTATTTATCACTGTTTCTTTTCTTTTCTTTTTCTTGGTTAAAGGCAATTCATTACTCAAACCGGGATTAAACCGGTATCGAACATAATTGTTTTTTTTTTGTTGTCAACATTGGGTCACAAATGATTGCCCATTAGCCAAGTTCTTGCAAATGCAAGTGGGGAGATTCGATCCCAGAATGTGCAAATGCGCATACCTTTTATGAACTTACCATATGTCAGTAGGCTAAATGCCATAATTGTTTACTTTATTGATTTCGTACTTTAAAATTTGTTTTTCGTCATAAATGCATATTTGAATTTCGTCACTTTGAGTTTATATATATATAATTTTTCTTTTCTTGTGTGAAGAGAATTAACTGATGTTGTATTTAAGAGTTTTTCATTCCATTACATTCCTTTTTATTTCCGCAAGCTCTAAATATGTAGACGCTACTAAATTTTATTTTATTTTCATAAAAAAATATTTGAATGCAGGTTGTTTTTAGTTTTGTAGTATGTGGTAAGTATACTAAAAACAGACGTATTTTTACATCCATGAACTAAAGATGCCATTTACAGACGTATTTTTACATCCATGAACTGAGACAGAACGTGGAGCAACAAGTCAATTAAAGACTCTTTTCAAAGATCAGATCGAAGGAGTGATGGCTTATTTCCACTCTCAGTTGTCTCTTCCTTCTGCTCAAAAGGAAACTGGAGCAACTTCAAATAGAACCATCAGGACTTTACCAGATATGTCTTTCTCTTCTGGAACACTGAATTTTGTTGGTATGTTAAAGTCAATAGGAAGTGTTCTAGCGACATATACTTGGATAGTAGAAAGTGGGGCAACCCATCATATGACTCACAATAAAGATCTTTTTGTCAATCTATGTACTACCATGGATAAAACTATGGCTCTTCCTACAAGGATGAACGTTAAAATAGCAGGAATAGGTCATGTCAAACTAAATGAGCACTTGATATTGTAGAATGTGTTATTCATACCAGATTTTAGGCTCAGTCTGCTTAGTGTTAGTCAGCTCACAAAAGATGTCAAGTGAAGATTGGTATTTGATGAGGTAACATGTACTTACAGGATCCTATGAAGGGAATGATGATTGGACGAGCGGATCATATTAGGAATCTCTACATATTGGATCAAGCCTCATTGCAAAAGAATGGAATCAATTCTTTTAATGCGTCTGTAAATGCTTTAGTAGATAAGAATCTGTGGAACCATAGATTGGGCCATCCCTCTGTTTCAAGAGTCGATGTATTAACAAATATTCTTGGTTTACAGAAATCAAATAAAGAAAGCTTTCACTGAAAAATATTTCCTCTTGCCAAACAAAAGAAGTTACCCTTCATTTCCAATAATAATGTTTGTTCTACTGCTTTTGAATTACTCCACATAGACATATAAGGCCATTTCTCTGTTCCGAAAAATGAAGGATATCGCTACTTCCTCACTATTGTGGATAATCATACCAGAATGACATGGACATACCTGTTGAAATCTAAGTCGGATGTCTTGACAATATTTCCAGAATTTTTGAAGCTAATAGAAACTCAGTACAAAGCTAAAGTTAAAGGAGTTTGTGCTGATAATGCACCAAAATTTCGATTTGAGGCTTTGTACAAATCGAAACGGATAATGGCGTATTATTCTTGTCTCGAAACGCTAGAGCAAAACTCGGTGGTAGAGAGGAAAAATCAACAAATTTTGAATGTGTCAAGGTCATTGATGTTTTAAAGTCAGATTCCCCTAGAGTATTGGGGAGACTGTGTCATGACAACAATGTCTTTGATAAGCAGGACCAACTCCTCTCCTGAGAGAGAAGTCCCCCTTTCAAGTCTTAACTTCGAAAATGCCAACATATTCAAATATGAGAGTCTTCGGATGGCTCTGTTATCGATCAACTTCATCAAAGGGAATACATAAGTTTCAACCAAGATCTAAGCCAAGTGTTTTTCTTGGTTATCCTTTAGGTAACAAAGGATAAAAAACCTTAGACTTAAAGCCAAATGAAGTCTCCATTTTGCGTAACGTGACTTCATTAGACTTATTAAAGTCTAATGAAGGTCTCCATTTTGCAAACAATGAAAATACTGATGGTTTTGATGATAGTGAAAGCTTGAATGATGTGAATGCTAAAACAAGATTAATCTGATAAGAGTGTCGCCACTGAATCTATAGTCAATCTTCCAAGCACAGAAGCTTCACCAAGATTTGAGAAACGATCAACAAAACCTCCAGCCTACGTCCAAGATTATTACTACAACAACAATACAACTTCAATACCCTATCCTCTGGTCAATTACATGTCTTATGCTCACCGCTCTGATGAATACAAGATATACATTAATCACTCTGCTTGGAGAACCAACATCATTCAATCAAGCTAAAAGGTTGGAGGAATGGGTATGTGCCATGAATGATGAATTGATTGCTCTGCAAAAGACAAACACTTGGAGGATATGTTCTCTGCCACATGGTAAGCGTGCTATAGGCTGCACGTGGATATACAAAACCAAATTAAATGCAGATGGAACCTTAGAGAGGTATAAAGCTAGATTAGTAGCTAAATGGTATACTCAACAAGAAGGCATTTATTTTGTGGATACTTTCTCACCAGTAGCTAAAATGACTACGGTCAAACTCTTGTTGCAGTGGCAGCTGCGAAACATTGAAGTTTAAATCAAATAGATATCTCTAATGCTTTCTTGAATGGCACTTTGGATGAGGAAATTTATATGCAACTTCCTCCACGATACACACCAAAAGATGGAGACGTATTGCCTCCTAATCCAGTGTGCAAGTTACAAAAGTCAATATATGGTTTGAAGTAAGATTTACAACAATGGTTTCTCAAGTTCAGTGAAACCTTAGAAGCCTTGGGGTTCCAGAAATCTCATACGGATCACACCCTATTCACAAGGAACTTCTTAGGGAAGTATATGGCAATTCTTGTATATGTAATGATGTGATAATTGCGTCAAACAATGACTCGAAAGTTGAACAATTAACAAAGGATTTTGAAGCAGTCTTCAAGCAATGACTAGGAATTTCCATTTTTCAAAGGAAATACACCTTGAAATTGTATGATGAGGCATGCATGTTAATAGAAATTGGGTTAAGGGTTTTAGTGTTGTTTTACCGGTTGGTTTATTGTTCAATTAGCCGGTTATTGTTTTTGGTTTAAGTTGTATATAGATTTCAAAATCAGCTCATTAAACAATAAGAAAACGAGTATGAAAGTTTATTCTTCTTCATTTTCCTCTCTGTGAATTCATCATTTTAATAAATATCCTTCACGCAGAGAGACAAAGACTTGATGTAATGCAACACATCAACGCATCGCTCGACGCCGCCAAGGCTTCGTGTATTGTAAGTGGCCTTAATTGCAGTCGAAATCAACGCATCATATCTCTCCTTCGCCATTTTTAGCGTCTTCGTCTTTCTTTCCATATTCGGATGATGGAAGAGATAATGACCAAGATTATGAGTTATATATAGTGAGGGAGTATCGCCGACTTTAAGCTAACCAAATATTACACATGAGTCGGATTTTTGTTGTACATTATCTTTACATTTTGACTAAGAAGATATATATGGATTAAGCTAATACAAATATTCGATAAATCAATAAAAATCTAGCCACGTGATTTAGTTAATAAACGATTATAGTTAAGAATCCTAAAATTCATTATGAGATCGATGAAATCATCTATATCTCCTATTATTATTTTTAGATATAAATGTTAAATATATTTATTGTCTTCTAAATAATGGATATAAAACTATATCCCGTGCAAGTGACATTTAGCTTAGTGGCATGTGGTAAGTCTATAAAAGGCTTGCACATCCTGGGATCGAGTCCCCCCGCTTGCATTTGCAAGAATTTGGCTAATGGACCGACCATTTGTGGTCTAATGTTGACAAAAAAAAAGAAAATTATATCCCAAAAATGAAAGTACTAGCGAGAAATCAGATTTATAAAACTATATCACATGGACTTGTGTATGGTTCAATCTTATGATACGAGAGAAATGAGGTCAAGAATATATTTCATGGACTTGCATACAATAAGAGAAAAATCTGATAGATGTATAGACTTGTGTGCGGGTCAAGCGTTCAGAGATTAAACATGCATTGCCATTCATTTAATAAGACTATCTTCCATTATCACAATTCAACCTAATTTTGGCAAGAAACATGAGACGTTATTTATCATATATATGCAACTAGCTATGTGGGAATGCTTATTCTATATTGACCAGAAAGTATGTTAATCGTTGACTGTATAACATTTTTGTCTAACTACCTAATGACCGGATACTAATATCGTTTGAACATACACTAAAATTTCTATAAATGAATAATATTTAAACTATAGTACTTTGTTATTTACGTAGTCATATTAATTTACTGATAAATTAATATTAATTATTTTATGGTAAAATTTAATAAGTTTAATTATTAAAATTCTTATTAATAATTAATTGAGACAGTTTCAAAATTAGTCTTGTGGATGTTTTACATTTAATAGTTTTTTTTTCTCAACAATGGAGTACAACTAACCGATGTATTAGTTACATATAATAAAATTCAATTTCTGAATATGAAATAATATTTGTTTTTAGTGAACTTACCATTTGATAATAGACAAATATCACTTCGTATACATTTTATAGTTTTGTAGCTGAAATTTTAATATTTAGAATTTTTTTTGACTATAGGTAACAAATACTATAGATAAATATATTTATACACTTGATATACATAACTTCAAATTTATGATTAATGACATTAGTTTTCTTATTTTTAAAACCTATAAGACTACCAAAATAAAAATAATACATACTTAAAAATTGAAAACTTAAAGAAAATTTTGGTTACTAGAACATTGCTACATATAACAATTGTTTTATAGAGATTAGATCTAAGAGAATTTACATTTTATTTTTTCTACAATAATATATTAACTTTTACATATTTAGATGATGATTAACTTATAATATTAATGACATTATATATTTACATAAAAATTCCAAAAGATATATTATTTTATTATTTTACTGATTTTGGTTAATTTTTTTACTGGTATATATATATGACTTCAGTTATTAGTATACTACATTACACGTTATTGGATACACGACATATTTTTAGTTCTCTGAACATCAAACTAACATGAATCACTCGTTAAATTAAAGAAGTAGCTAATGACTTATTGCGGTAATCTTTTCACTATTTTGGGGTTTTTAGTAATATTGACGGCAGAAAGAAAACTAATATGAATGATGCCAAAAAATATGTAGTTCATTTGATTTTTTTTAAAACATTTAATTAGAAATGAATTGGTGGGTTCAAATCCCATCTTATTTCAATTTGAAAAATTCAAACTATGAATCGAACATTATAATTGATTCAATGATTAGTTATTGACATTTTTTTAATATGAATAATATTGAAATTTTATATAAAAGTATATATTTAATTTGAAAATTATAATTCTGAAATCAGAAGTAATTTTTAGAAAAGAGTAGCCTATAATCTAAGAATACAATCGTCATGAAGTTTATCCCGTCTATAGACTTTTGAGAGTTCCAAGAACTCAAACCACTTGAAAAAGTGACATCCTTAACAATTTTCTTTTCTTACAATTTGTTGACTTTACGTGTATATATAAGAACATATTATTGATTTAAGATGCATTCAAAGAAACCTCCATTGCAAATTCCTAAGTTTCATACAAGTCCCAATGTCAAAATCGCGTTCGTGTTTGTTCTCTTTCGTTTCCATCCTCTACTATTCTTTTTTGAAAGTGAACCTACGTCCCCGGCCTATTACAAATCCATTAAAATATGTTTATTATCCATATGATTCTCCCATGCTTCATCTCCTAATTTTAAGCTATCAAATTAATTAACAAAGCCATTTGAAAAGACTTATGGCAACATCGACTTAATAAGAGACGTACCCAATGTATGAAAGTCGAAATTCCAATCAATATTCTCCTATATAAAAAAAAATTGATAGTCAGAGAGAAAAAAAAAAAGCAAGGCTCAGACCTAAACATCGAACCGAGTACAAAACTTAGATTAAGAGTATAAACTTAGCGAGACCGTCCTCAAGATATTTGTAATCATCTTAATCACTTAATAAACTATGTTTTTGATCTTCTCTCTTAATTAAACCTTTGTGCTAAATCTAGTACAAACAATTGATGTTAGAAAGAGGGGGATCTAGATGATTTCTAACGCACAAGTGAGAAAGATGATCGACCAGAACCCGCTAGCGGGGATCAAAGAAATCCCCCTCGGCCTAAAAATGTTGAGACCACCTGCCTCGAAAGCATCACCATGCCAAATACCGTCTAGTTGATCAAAGCTCTAGTAGAGACCGAGTAGGATACACCTGGAGCGGCCATTAACAAATTGACCCCAATGATCAATGAAAAACTCTGAACACTAAAAAGGTCCAGAGCATAACGAGCTCACTCCTCGCCATGATCAAACGAATGGAGAAGGTGACCAACATATCCGAACAGTCTTCAGGGATACTGGCCCAGCTACGAGCCGAGCTCTTATCTCATGCCGCCCACAAATCAATGACGACCGCCCATCGAACTTATCCTTGTCTCGATTACAAAAACAAATGTTTGATAATTCACCAGAACCCCGTCAAACTAGAAGGTAGGCAAACACATCAACGTCACCACTCCTATTGACAACTGAACTTGACGACCCTAGAGAAGCAAAGATACGTGCACTAAGGACCAAAGTACGCAACATGGCGACCCATATGTACCAATCCCAAACCTCTGCGCCAGAGCTGGAGCAAGTGTTGTCCAAGACACATAACACATTGTTCACTTGTCGGCTGTCCAATACGCCATTTCGCTCGACTGTGAAGGTTAAGTACCGCATCCTCGATGGAAAAGCCGACTCGATGGGAGTTCTTAACAATGTATAATATCGCTATGCAAAGAACAAGGTTCTACCCCGAAGAAAGAGAAGCAGAATATTGCCAACTGTTCGTCGAGAATCTAACTAGAGAGACCTTGGGTTGATTTTAGATACTCGACCCGTACTTTATCGACAATTTTCAACAACTTGCCAAGGCTTTTCTCAAATATTATTTTGTGTTCATCCAGAGAAGCACCTTGACAGCCGACCTTCAAGCCATAATAAAAGGGCCAGAGTAGTCACTTCGTTCTTTCCTCGGTCATTTCTGCGAGGTGGCATCCCGAATCACAATTGCAGACGACGCCGACATCGACATGTTCTGCAAGGCTCTCTATTATGATTTAACTCATAGCCAATTTTAGGTTATGCCGACCCCAATATTTGGAAGAGGCATTGCACCGAGGAGTCGCATTCGCATAAATAGAAAAATACAGGGCTGCTAAGCTAAAAATATATAATAGTCAAGCCCCAACGACTAAGACTACCGTCGTATTCGCAGAAATAGAAAAATACAGGGCTACTAAGCTAAAAATATATAATAGCCAAGCCCCAACAACTAAGACTACCCCCAATAAGAGGTTCTTACAAAGGTTCTTAACATTAAAAAAAAAATTTACAAAAGTAAGAGAGATGATAAGATTGAGTTCTTAAATAAGAAGAATAAGAACTTGGGTTTCTCAAACAAGAAATTCATTTTTGCTACATGCCCTTTTTTTTATTAGATATTACCTTTTAAAAATTAAAATTTAAATAAAAATAAAATTATAATTAAAAAATATTAGTATTTTATGGTTAAGTGCTCTAAGGAAGTAACTAGAGAAACGACGCGTGAAGAGTAACACGAGCCGCTCAACACTACGACCGAGAGTATAAAAGTAACAAAGGCAACCAAGCTTCCACTTATGTTGTCCACTCTACCAAGTATAGGTTATAATGTGCCTAGGTTGGTACCAAGATACTTCCCGCGACAAAGACCAACAGTTTTACTATAACTACCACAAACGTACCAACCAAGCGACTTCTTAGTGCTTCCGCTTAAAGGAACTACTGCTTACAAAATTTGAAAAAGAGAAGTCAAACTAGGTGATCCGAGACAACGTCCATACAGTGGCCGCGTAAGATATGGCCATCAACCTTTTAAAAAGCCGTAATGAAACCATAATGAATGATGAGGAGCCACCACAAAAATGAATAGACCGGGAAGAGCTCCTGCACCACCTCCTCAGATGACAATTATGATAACGAAAGTTTGAAGGAAGGCAACGACTGCGTGATAGCGATCAAAAGTTACCAGAGCGAGGCCAAATCACTTAAGACGTGGGTTGAAAAGAAACTCGGCTCCGCTAGTGTTGCACTTCTCCAAAGCACCCTACCAATCAAAGTCATAAGTTTCACCAATGCTGATGCTCAAAGTGTACAACAACCTCATGACGACCCCGTGGTTGTCGAGCTCTACTCTGCCAATTCTAATGTCACACGGGTGTTCGTTGATACAAGAAATATGGTGGACCTAATCTTCCCTATACAGATATGGAATTTACGGAAACGGCTTGGCCATTGACTGGATTTGACGGACACTGAATGCTAACATAAATCAATGTGAAACTACCTCGCCTGCACAAATAGATGGATCAAGTTTCTCGTGGTTGATAGGATAACCATATACAATATCATCCTCAACACCCGCTGGATTCATGCCATAAAAGAGGTCATCTCAACGTATCACCACTGTGTCAAGTTCCCACCCGATCAAGGAATTTACATTCTCCACAACAACCAACGAATGGCCAAGACGTGCTTCATCATCGAGCATAAACTTAAAAAGTCAGCATGCCAGTCATGCATGATTGCTAGCAAAGCAACCAGATGCGTCCTCCCTAGAAATGTCTTACAAGACAACCCAAAAAAGAAACGACCAAGCAAATCTGCATGAACGACAACAATCTGGAACACTGCATCAGAATTGGCGTGGACATTCCGACTTCTCTGCGAGACGAGCTCATCACCTTCCTAAAAAATAATATTTCAACATTTGCATGGTGTACTAGAGACATGCCCGGAATAGATCCCATGATAACCAGCCACAAGTTTAATACTGATCATACTTACAATGAGATCATACCTGAACTTGCGCAGGTCGTCAACAATGAGGTCGGTCGATTAACCAAAGCCGGATTCATTGCTGAAGTTAACTACCCAGAATGGCTCGTCAATCATGTCATCATAAAAAAAAAACAACAAATGGAGAGTATGCGTAGAGTTCACCAATCTCAACAAAGCTTGCCCAAAAGATAGCTTCCCGTTCACACATATAGATCGAGTTGTCGAGACTACTGCATGCAAGGAACTAATGTCTTTTATGGACGCATTTTCCGGATACAATCAAATCAAAATAAACACGGCCGATCAAAAAAACTACTTTTATAACCAATCACAATACTTACTGCTACAAAGTCATGCCATGCCGTTCAGACTCGAAAATGTTATAGCAACCAATGAGAGACTCGTCAACAAAATGTTGGCATGACAGTTCTGACATACAATGGAAGTTTATATACACGACATGCTCGTTAAATCTCTGAGAGCCGAGGCACATGTTGCTGACCTGAAAGAATGTTTTGACGTACTCAATAATTACTAAATGAAACTAAATCCCACCAAATGCATGTTCAACGTAACTTTCATAAAATTCCTTGACTATATTGTTACTCAACGATGGATTGAAGCTAACCCCAAGAAGATATCCGCAATCTTTGATACGACGTCCTACAAAAACACATAAGAAGTATAAAGATTGATCGGTCAGATCACCGCCCTCAAACTATACCGACTTCACAAACCACCCACTACAGACTATCTTCCATAGACCCAGCTTAGCGAATGACTAAGTGAGATGTCAAACTCAGTGAGTATGGTATCAAATACAAGGGATGCACCAGCGCTAAATCCCAAGTTTTGGCAGATTTGGGCATTGAATTATCCCCATAGCAGAACGACGATCTCCCATTAAAACAGACAAACAAATGGCACTCTACACCGACGACTCGATACCTCTTCACGGGTCATGAATTTTTGTCAGGCTCAAGTCTCCAACATGATAAATACTCGAATAGTCCTTTCAGCTCACTTTTCTAGCATCAGAACGAAGTTGAATATGAAGCCTTCCTTGACAGATTAGGCCTCGCAAAAGCACTCAAGGCCTCGAAGAAATCTGTGACACGGAACGCATGCGAGTCAAAAAGCATCAACAACAAGTGTCCAGATACTATAAAAAAGTCAGAAACCGACGATTTGCAGAAGGCGACTTGGTCATGCGCAAAGTATTTAAAAATACTAGAACATTCGGGAAACTTGGCACTATAAACTCATAACAATGGTCAGCGACATGATACCAAGAAGGTGGAATAAGAACTACCTCAAATGCTTATACTACTCAACACCAACGACGTCACCAAATGCTTCGACACTCCTCGACAACAGATCTTTTCAAAATCCACCTATGTTTACTAATGCATCTGGCCTGCTAATAATCACCGGTGACGATACCATCTTCAGAGCGCTCCTCGGCGAGGAATCCTCGAGGCTGACTATCTTAGGAATTTCTCCTTTATCATTTATGCACGTTGTAAGCATGTAACTAAAACTATAGTTGGCTTGATCCCCTTACGGGGTACGTAGGCTGTTTTTGGGCGCAACTATAATATAAATAATTTTTTTTCCTAGAAAGCATGTGTAAAGCTGAGCACACCACTTGCAAATGCACCACATAATAAGCCAGACTATAATTTTGCAACTAATATGCCTAAACCGAGCATGCCACTCGCCTTCGTACCTAAAAATAAGCTGGGCATCGAGCCCACTCCGTATAAGGTACCGAGCAACGTAAAACATCAAAGGATTAAACTTTGTTTTATTCATTAAAAAAACGTGATATATACATATTTCAACACAAACTGCGCCCAAGCTCAAAAAATGCTACCACAACGGAGCAAAAACAACACCATAAACAAGTTTAATGCAAAACACAAAAAGTCTAGGCGATAAAAAGAAAGAAAAGAAACATGAACTCCATAGTCGTCTGCGACGTTCTCTTTTGTCTCCTACACCTCGGCATCACAGGTCCCTTCACCAATTTTCATAATGACATTCCTCGTCAACATGTTGTCGCTGTATAGCCGCACAAATAAATTCTTGAAATCATTAAGTACACGGTCA
Source organism: Lepidium sativum (assembly GCA_023374145.1). Lineage (NCBI taxonomy): Eukaryota > Viridiplantae > Streptophyta > Magnoliopsida > Brassicales > Brassicaceae > Lepidium > Lepidium sativum. The sequence continues at coordinate 18,235 of JAKUCM010003866.1, read as the reverse complement.
TCAACCGACGCCACTAAGGGATCAAGATCTTCTTCCTTGAGTTCAAGAACACAAATAACAACTACATGGGCCCTATATTCCTCTCTAACCTTCATAAGTCTTGTAAGGAAACTTTTCGACACGGTGACGCCCATCTTGTCCTACATGAATGGCACACAACCCAAAATTCTTGACGCCTGACAATGCATGAAATGAGAGAATAAGCCTCTGTCTACTCTTCGCACCCAACAATCAACATGACCTTGATGTAGTTGTACTTTCCTTTATACTCGACTTATTCCCGCATCATACCATTCTCATCGCTAGTAGTAACATGATCCTCGTACCATTCTCTAATCAGATTAAGATTTCAAAACACCTACATAACATAACAATCAGAAACAAGCAAGCACAAAAACATTCGGGTACAAGGTCGAGAACATACATGCGCCAACAAAGCAGCAATGTCGATGACAAGATCACCCTTAAACATGGTCTCAGGCCTTGGAGCCCTATTCATCGAACCTTTGGTCTTGTACAACAGCTTACCGCTCATGTCATGAGTCGGCACCAAGGGGCTTCATTCCATGCCACTTGAACAAAAAATCATAGTTCGGCGCCCCCCTCCTCAACGAGGTATCCTCAACATGAATCATCTTCCTTGTACAAGCAGCAAAAAATTCACCACCTTCTTCGAAGGGCCTCTACAAATTCCTCCTCCATAAAGCAGCCTCTCCCTCTTTAGTACCTTGGATTGAAGCTTGTGCAGGTTCCCGGGGAATAGCCGAAATGAACGGCCTGGGCAAAGACAAAATTAAAGCCTTATCAGAACCCATCAAAACGGCCTTCATATCGCCCTCATCCCCATCAAGGACAAAACCATGAACACCGTCCACAATATAAGTAGAAGAATGTGCTGGTTCCGGATCGTCGGGGCCCAACACAACGATTGACTCCGCAGAGATAGCATCATAACTCAGCAAGTCGCCCAATCTCACCATTCTTTCCTGGGACGCTATAAAATAAATCCTCGTAAAAAAAACTGTGGGGCGAGCATGACACATACCTTCTCGTATGAAGAAATAATGGTCGCGCCATGCATTGATCTTATTGGGAAATCCGTTAGCTATCCCAAAGGAGGTATTCACAGACACATAGAAGGTATTATCTTTCTTCGGGTTTGTGGACAACTTTGTGACCTCCTCAAAAAAGTGTGTCGTCACATACACTCCACATTCCGCCCTAACATCAGATACGCCTTCATATTCTTCATAGATGACAATCACATAAAGGCAATATGTCGACGCGCACAATAATTGACGAACAAAACAAGGCAATGGGAAATGCATGACATAATCCTTGCCGACATGCCTCACACCGAGTCTCCCTATCTTCTTCTGACGCGACCGATTGAGCATCAGAGTGATCATCTTTGACACCTTCTATCTCTGGCCCAATAGTCCTCAAGAGTCATGTGTCGTTTTCGACCAAACTGTCGGCCTCGTCATTTTCCACCATAGCATCGGGCTAGTCATTTCTCACTGGCCTTGACCTCGTCATTTCTCAACAAAGCCACGATCTCGTCAATCCAACTAAAACATTGGCCTGATCAATTCCAATTGTAACGTTGGCCACATCATTTCTTCCTCTGACGTCGGCCTCACTCCTTGTAACATCGGCCTCATTCTAGCTGTGATGTTTGCCTCGTCAACACTCCTTGTTGCATCAACCTTGTGAATTATAACTGTGACGTTGGCGTCGTCAATCTTCCTTGTAGCATCGACCTGTCAGCCCTCACTGAGATATTGGCCTCGTCCCTTTTCACCAAGTTAACCTTGTCATCATCTGTTAGGATATTGGCCCCGTCACCCCTCGCTAAAATCTCGGCCTCAACATTTTGCGCCAAAAGATTGGCCTCGTCACCCACAGCTCGATGAACTGGAACTCAAGGCACTAAAGTCTAATCTGCTCCTCGTCGAACCAACAACAGAAACCTGAGACATGGCAGATATAGACAACGCCTCAGGAGGAATTAGAAAAAGAAATATAACAAGAGAAGAGAAGAGAGAAAGAGTACCAGAAGGAGCCAACGAAGAAAATGCTGAAATGAGCCAATGATTCCCCTATTTATAGAAAGAGTGGTGCGATTACCGAAGCGTCACATAAAAATTACACCTGCGCAAACCCTAAAAACTAGCGCGGCGTCCGCTCTGTCACATCATGTTGGTCACACTTTCCTTGTAATTAGCGCGTGCCTCATAATCTTTTCGAAAGTCTGGTGAATCTGTCCACGTCACCACACTTGGGGGGAGGGACACTGTTGAAGGTGAACCCACGTCTCCAACCCATTACATATCCATTAAGACATGCCCATTATCTCCATGACTCGGCCCATGTCTCATCTCTTAATTCTGGCCCATCAAATTGATTAACTGGTCATTTAAAAAGGCCCACAACCAAGTGGCGGCACCGACTCAATAAGATACACGCTCAACGCGTGAAGGTCGAAATCCCAAACTAATATTCTCTTATAAAAGAGGAATAGATGGTTAGAGAAAAAAGAAAGAAGAAAAGCTTAGACTTAGACATCAAACCGAACACAAAATTTAGACTAAAAATTTATAAACTTATCAAGGCTGCCCTCAATATATTTATAATCATCTAAATTACTCAATAAACGAAATTTTCTTCCTTCTCTCTTAGTTAAACCTCCGTGCTAAATCCAGTATAAACATTCATCATCACAACAACCAACGATTTTGTGGCTGCTCTTCGATGTCGTCCTGACCAAACTGAAACTCTGAAACGTTTTAAAAACGAGTTGCGTTCTCCAGCATTTGCAGCGACAACGCCAACTTCTTCAACGGTGTGAAGTGCGATAACGTTACCGGTGCGGTCACCTACCTAAAACTTCCTGGTAGATGTCTACGTGGCACTCTAAGACCAAACAGTAGTCTCTTCGAGTTAAGTCATCTCCGTTATCTATACCTCTCTTTCAACAACTTTGGTTCTTCTTCTTTTCCATCTGGTTTTGGTCAACTCAACAATCTAGAGGTTTTGTTGCCTCTTCTAATGGCGACCTCTGTCAGATTCCTTCCTCTATACGTAACCTAAGCAAGCTTGCAGCTTTAGATTGTTCTTTAAATCGATTGTCTGGAACCGTACCTTCTTTTCTCTTCACCATGCCTTCCTTATCTCAGCCTGATTTGAGTGGAAATCTTCTCATTGTGTCATTTAAAATCCATAATTCTTCTTCTAAGTTCAAGACTTTACTCCTTGGGAAAAACCATTTTGAAGCAGAGATCACAGATCAAGCTTTGAAGTTAGTCAATCTCCAGCAACTTAGCCTCTCGTTCCTAAACACAAGCCACCCAATTGACTTAACAATTTTCTCTTCTCTCAAATCTTTGTCATACCTTAATCTTTACGCAACAGTTTAACACCCACAAGTGTGAATTCAGACATCGACTTTCCGAATATGGAGAACTTGCTGTTGTCAGGATGCAACATCAGTGAATTTCCCAGATTCTTAAAGTCCTTAAAGAAGTTAAAGTACTTAGATCTTTCCTACAACGGAGCCAAAGGGAATGTTCCTGATTGGTTATGGAGTCTTCCTCTTTCAGTCACGCTGAATCTTCGTAACAATTCATTCACTGGTTTGAAGGGTCATTGGATCATGTTTGAGTCAATTCATCGGTGCAACTATTAGATATGGCTTTAAACTCCTTCAAAGGATCATTCCATAATCCACCAGTCTCTATTATTCGACATGTCTGTTTGGAACAACAGTTTCACCGGAGAGATTCCTCTGTCAACGTGTAACAGAACCTCTTTGGAGGTTCTTGATCTGTCCTACAACAAATTTACCGGAAAGATTTCTCCATGTCTAAGCAATATCACCATAGTAAATCTCTGGAAAAACAAGTTGGAAGGAAGTATTCCAGATGAGTTCTATATCGGCGCTTTCACACGGACACTTGACGGAAGCTTCCAAGATCCCCTCGTAAATTGCTCTCTACTAAAGTTTCTAAGTGTAGACCACAACAATATCAATGACTCATTTCCCTTATGGCTCATGGAATTGCCGAGTTTGAAAGTCCTTAATCTTCGCTCAAACAAATTCCATGGTCCTATTTCTCCACCTGATGATCAAGGCCCGCTTGCGTTTCTTAAGCTCCAGATACTTGAAATATCGCATAACATATATACTTTGGATTTGCAATACAAAAGTCTATACATGGAGCAAGGAAAGATTCTGAACTTCTACGTCGCCATTGATTTCTCTGGAAACCAAATCGAGGGAGAGATTCCAGAATCTATCGGTCTCTTGAAAACATTGATTGCTCTCAACTTATCAAACAACTCATTCACAGGACATATCCCCATATCTTTCGCCAATGTGAGTGAGCTCGAGTCATTAGACTTGTCAGGGAACAAATTCTCAGGGAAAATTCCGCAAGAACTCGAGAGACTATCATATTTGGTATCAAAGCCAGCTCAAATAAATTTAAGGCCCTGTGTTTCAAAAATAAAAGAGGCTTTATATTATATAATTTTAGAAACTAAATCCATTTAAAAATTTGCTCAAAAAAATATGAATACAATAAAACTCTAATATATATAAAAAATACAATGTTTAATTAAAGCGTATAATTCCTTTACCACATTTTGAAGCAAAATTATCAATTAAATTTTCCACATCTAATTCTTCTTAAAAACCACTTTCTATGGCCATTAAAGCTAAACCGTTGAGTTTTTCTTGTGACATAGTTGACCGCAAAATATGATTTTGAAAACTTCAATTTTGAAAAACTCCTTTCTGCAGAAGCAACAATCACAAGAGTAGTTAATAAAATTCTATATGCAATTGTCACATTTGGAAAACAATTATATCTCTTCCAAATCTCTAACATATCAACTGCCCCCTATATTATCATGTGGTAAAAACTCTTTAAATAATTTAAGTTCAAAGAAAAGTTCATAATCATTTATATCTAACAACTCATCTTTTTTAAAAACATTTTCAAGACGAGTACAATGTAATTTCAAACTACTATCACGACAATAAAACATATGTTTAACAACGCCAATTTACGATGTTTTAGAAACGTCGTAAATGAGAGTTGTTTTACAAACTCCTTTACGACGTAATTGTATTTCGTCGTAAAGGAGTTGTAAATTGACAACGAAAGATTTCTTTGTAAAGGCGTTAGCCCTTTACGACGAATTGACAACGTCTTACCATGTACAAAACATTTCGTTGTAAAGTAGTACCCAACTTGCAATATATTTACGACGTTTGTTGTTCACAACGACTTAAAAAAGAATTTAGAAATTTGGTACACACGTTTTTCGTGATACGTAATTGGTTATTAATAAAACCTAACATATGTCATAAAGACGTATTAAAATTTTAGATTTCGTTGTAATAACGTCTCAGATTTGCAAGTATTTTAGGACGAAATGCATTACAATGATTTAAAGACGCAATTTAAAATTATATATTTTAGGTTAGTTACATATGGTTTAAATTACTCGTATTTGGTTTCTGGTTGTAAAATCATTGTTAAATTTTTGACTATATAAGGAGTAGGTCTCTCTCTCTTCATAATTCATAACACAACACACACAAAAAAATTTTTTGAGAGAAAAAACGTTGGGGAGAAGAAAAAAAACGTTTTTGAGAAGAAAAAAAACGATTTTGGGAAAAAAACCAAAAATTGTCTTTTGGTGGTGACATATACGAGTAACGGAAGTGGATGTATATGCATATACATGCTACTGGAATCGTGACAAAGGAGTTTATGAACGGGGTAGAAATATTCATGCACCAAGCAAGTCAAACAAGAAATCATGTTTGAATCGGGTAAGATGTTATCTCCTTGTCAGAAATTAAAAAATACAAAATTTGCCCGAGTAGAAACTGTTTGGAATTATCTATTAAATAGGGGGTTTACATCACACTATTACGTTTGGATTCACCATGGGGAAGGTGATAGTGGTGGTGGGAATGATGAAGCAAGTAGTAGTAATTATAATAATGCTGAAGTTAATATAGGTGAATCGAGTAATTTGCATGATGTTGGTTATCAGAATGAGATTCATGGGGGTTGTAGAGCATGATTGGATGCATGAGATGGTGACAGATGATGTTGACAATGAGAACCGTGACGAATTTGATGAAAGTGATGATCCGAGTAGTAGAAATGATAGTAATGGTGAATAGTCTGATTGATCCCGTTGGTTAAAATGTATGAACATTTTAGAGATCTAATGTATCATGAAAAATCTATATTGTATTAAGCATTTTTTAATCATATCAGTTTAATAAATTAATTATGTATGCTAAATCGAAAACATGTATATAACCATTGAAAACATATATATTACAATCAAAACATATATATATATATATATATATATCAAAAATACATTGTCACAAAAAAAAAAAAAAACAAATCGTCGTAAAATGGACGGCAAAGGAAATGTCGTTAGATAGATGTCAAAGGGAACGTCGTTAATACGTTGTAATGTACCAACATGTTTACGACAAAATTTTATTAAAAAAATGTCTGTCTACGGTTTACCAACACCTTTACAAGGTTTTCTTAGTAAATTCAAAACTAATTTACCAACACCTTTACAAGGCTTTCGTTGTAAATTGGAACCTAATTTAACAACTACTTTACGACGAAAATTTGGTTTACCAATACCTTTACAAGACTTTCGTTGTAAAGTAGAACCTACTTTACCAACTCTTTTACGACGAAATGTAACTTCCCAACGCCTTTACAATGCCCCCTAATCCCTATATAAACATCACCAAAGATGCAAGTCCTTGCTTATTTCTCAATTCTCTTTTTCTCTCTAAGGTACTCTTCTCTACCTACTCTCTAATTTTTTTTTACTTAGAAAGTACTTAGTTTTTAGAGATTTAGGATATATGAAATTTAGAATTAGATTAGAATTTAGAATTTAGGGTGGAATTAATATTTTGTAATGAAATATATGTTATTATAAAATTAATAATTATTTTTAATTGCATTGTAGATAATTCATCTATGGCTCTCCCTAAGCATACACGTCGTGTCCACTATAAATACCTCGATTCCAGGAGCTATTCATCCGGATCTCTTGGTACCACCAAATATACCTTTGCGCATTATAGGGTGGAGGATATTCTCGTGGCTGCAAATCGCGAGAATTTGCAAGTATTACATGTTAATCGACTTACTGGTACTTATTGGTACATTTTCTTTTTAATTTTATTTATTAAATTTACAAATTTCCTAAAAGAATTATTTATAATTATATATTTACTAATTACATCCGTTTTAAAAATTTTAGGTTTGGTGTGGATAGCAAAGTGGGGCGAAATATTACCGAGTGAATCAAAAGCTATTATGTAGAGGCGACTCCTAATTGGAAATCAACACGGCACTACATTCGCATTACAAGATTTAAGATTTTTGCGGTAATTAATTGTTTTATAAAAATTTAAACTATTACATTCTATTTAATCTATTTAGTTACTAGCAACGTTGGAACTGAGACGTGTCTATCAACGAGACAGTCAAGCATGAGTTCAACGAAAAAGCAATGAAGCAGCTTTGTAACACTGCCTCTGACTGGAAGACATATTGGGAGGTGAAAGGAGATGACGGGAAACCTAGATTTATGATCAACGCAGTTTGGGAGGGGTTGAAGAATTATTGGGTAGAACCCAACTCAGTGAAGAGAGTTGCTCAGTGTTTCGCTTCTCGGAAAACGGTTGGTCTAGATGGTTTGCCGGTCGCTATGCCTCACACTGTAGGACATATGCCTTTTGGTGGAGTAGCTATACAGATAGTAAGTTGTTTTTCTTTAAATTAAAATATTTAGTTCATTTCTTTTACAACTTAATTAATATTTAACTAAGTTTTAATTTTTTAGGCTGAAAAGACTCGATATATTCCTTCTCTTCCAGATTTGTACGCCGCTAGTCATAGGAATAAGTCTGGAGTTTTTATTGATACTTGATGTGAGAGACTACACAGCCAGGTTGAAGTTGCAGCTCAGGAGCGTCAGACTCAGCTTTCCCAGGAATCCACTAATGGTACTCCTGCGGAATTGAGTAGTCCTAAAATCAACGCAATTTATAAGCAGGTACACATTATTAAGTATTTAGTTTTAATATTTAGTTAATTATAACTTATATAATTCTTATTCTTATCACTAAATGTTTTTTCCAGATTGTCCCAAAGAAGAAATGGCGGATTATTGGAATAAGATCCATCCAAGATGTCCCGAGAGTCACATCTAACTGGATAGGGGAAAGCTCTCTCCGTATTCAGTTGATAGTTTCGCGTGAAGAAATAGCGGAGCTAAAGTAACAACAACAAACAACGGATCAGAAGTTTGCAGCAATGGAGTCCATGTTAGATATTTTGGTTGTGGGCAATCCCCATGCAATGGAGGCATTGTAGCGTAGACGTCGGAACCTCGGGATCTAGACTTCGGAAAATGTTCATTTAAAGCAACGAGTGACTGAAGATCAAAACGAGCGTAGTACGAATATGTTTAATGAACTTCTACAATAAATATTTTGTAAGTTTAATGATTTATAAACTCAAATTTTATTAAAAAAATTCAATTCCTAAAATTATTAAATTACAAAATTTATATAAATATTTTCATTAAAAAATATATATTTTGTCCCTATTTCGTTGGCAAAAAATTCCTTAATTCGACGTAAATATACGTCTCTGGTTTGTTGTAATGTGTTTCGTCCCTAATTAGTTGTTAAATAGGTTGTCTCTAATTCGTTTTTAACTTTGAGAGTTGTAAAATTATTGTAAACAAAGCATTGTTACTTACTTGCGAAGTTTACAACCCCTTCACGTCATTTTTGTTGACAACGATATTACAACGCTATTAAAACGCCACCTTTATGACGCACAAAAAAATCTCTTACCTTGAAAGAGGAATTTCCAATGTCATACAAGAGTAGAATATGACAGCCACATGCAGTAGCTCTAGGATTCAAATCCAAAAGCCTTTTTTGAAAACCTTGATGTATTTTCTCCATTATCATATCCTTGGTCTTGCACATTATTGATATCAAGATCTAAGGAAATGAACACATTTTGTAAAACTTAAAAAAGTCCTTGTCCGGTTGTATCATTTACTTTTAAAAATTCAACAAAATACTCTTGTACTTTTAAAGAATCCGATAAAACATCTACAAAGCTAATAATTAAGGACATTTGTTCTTGGTGACTAGCATCGGGAGTTCAACCTAATATAACAGAAAAACATTTTGTATTTTTTATTTTTGTAATAATTTCAGATTTAGTTTTGAAATAAATCAACAAAATTAACTTATATTGGATACTATGACTAAGATAATGTTGATGATAAGACCACTATTAATACATTCAACATGTTCTTTCATTATTGGATCAATTTCAGCCAACATTTCAACCAATCCCAAAAAATTACCATTATTATCTTGGTATAATTTTCACTTGTTCCTCTAAATATCAAAGTATGTTTTGCAAGATATTTTGCAATAACAATAATTCTAAACAATACTGTTTTCCAATATTCTTTTTCTTTCATAAGTTGTTCTTGACAATGTTTATCAATAGTTTTGCCATGTTTAAGTCTATGTTGCAATTCAATCCAAGCAGCCATATTACATATATGATCTTTACTTTGTTCATGTTGATATAATCTTTCAATAAGATGTGTCCAAACTACAAAACCCTCATTTACTAATTGACTTTTTAAAAAACCTTTTTTAAAAATCTTACAACAACAAAAAAACTCTATCAAGTTCTTTAGAGTAGACAAACCAATTTCTATAACATAATTCACCATTTGCTATTTTTTTGTATAATAGGAAGAACAAAATCTCTTACCAAATTTGTTCTTAGGACCTTTAACAATAGATAAATCTCGCATAGGACTATTTCTTGCTAAAATATCTATAGAATTTTGATCAAGTGCATCCCAATTTCTAGGATCATTGATTTCAAGTAAAACATTATCTAGAATTTTTTTTTTTTCACTATTATTGATTTCATTTACAATACTCACATTTCCTTTTTATTATCATTGCTAACATTATCATCATTGTTAATTATCTCTCTATTTATAAAATTTTCTACCTTTTCTTTTCTTTTTGTTCCTCATAACCTGATTTTTGCTTCATAATTATAAATAAAAATAGAACCTGTAAAAAAGATGGTGAAGCAGAGAGCATCATCCGATTTTTTATATCAGCAAGGCTTTAAATGACGCGGAAACAAGATACATGACACCCAAAAAATTGGCCAAAGCAGTAGTGACTGCGACATTGAAATTACGCCCATACTTCCAATCTCATACTGTTATCATCCTCATAAACCACCTACTGCAAACAATCCTCCACAACCCCAATCTGTTCGGACGAAAGACTAAGTGAGATGTCGAGCTCAGTGATTATGATATCAAATACAAGAGACGCACCAACTCCAAATCCTACGTTATGACAAATTTGATCATTAAATTATCCCCAGAGCCAAAGGACAACCTCCCACCAAAACAGACAAACAGATGGACTCTTTATGCCGACGGCTCAGCATCCTGCCACGGCTCAGGAATTCGAGTCAGGCTCGAATCTCCTACAGGAGAAATACTCGAACAGTCCTTTCAGCCTGCTTTTCCAGAATCTAACAACCAAACTGGATATGAAGCCCTCCTTGACGGACAACGCCTCGCCAAAAGCACTCGGGGCACAAAGATTTCTTGCCTTGGTGGACTCACAACTCATCGTTAACAAACATAGTATATAATATGTGGCCAAATGTAGCTCATGGCCGCATACTTAGAAGTGGTCAACAAACCCACCAAAGAATTTAGTACATTTGACCTCGTCAAAATCCCTCGTGAAGATAATATGTCTACAGACGCTCTAGCAGCTTTGGCATATATGTCATATCCAACACAACATATATGCTTGGCATCAAATACCCAAGCATCAAGTTAACAAAGGGACAATGCCTCGCAGTCGAATAGGAAAAATGAGAGGAGTTCGAGAATTTGCAGGATAATGCACAAGTAGACCAAAAAGATTAGACGAAGGAAATCATGGTTTATGTCACGGACGGTAAAGTACCCTTGGACAGATGGGATGCATGACGGCTCAAAGCAAAAAACGCCTATTATTTGGAAATGGAAGGGAAACTATATTAGTTAACACTCAACGATACCATGCTCAGTTGCATACATGGGGATTAAACTCGGGTCATCATGACCGAGGGCCACGAGGGCGCTTGTGGAAACCATTCTCGAAGACGCACATCATAGCTGATTGTGAAAATTATGTCGATACATGTGAAAAATGTTAAAAAGACGCACCACGAATCCACGCACTAGCTGAAGAGCTCATGTCGTAAGCAATACTTTATCCATTTAGGCGTTGGGCCATGGATATAGTTGGTCATCTTCCCCCGTCAAGACAGAAACATTTATTCCTCGTCATGACCGACTACTTCACCAAGTGGTTAGAAGCATTTCTTTCACCAAGATCCAAGACTCTGATGTACAAAGGTTCTTCTGGAAAAATATCATTTGTCGCCATGGACTGTCGTATGAAATTTTCACAGAGAACGGCTTACAATTCATCTAAGTCAAATTTGAATGATTTTGTGCACGCTCGAAATTTCATCTAAGTAAAAGTACGTCATGTAACCCACATGGAAATGGTCAGGCTGAGGCCACAAACAAAATCATAATAAATAGCGTTAAGAAACGCCTTGACGATAAAAATAGACGCTGGTTGATGAGATTGACAGTGTCATGTGGTCACACCGAACCACACAATGAAAATCGACCGGCTGAACACCTTTGTATCTTTCACATGGTGTCAAAACAATGGTTCCAGCATAAGTAAATGTGAAAAGCATTCGATTTTCAGAAGCCGACAATTTTCATAAGGTGACCTAGTCATGCGCAAATTATTCGAAAAATTTGGCCTAGCGTGTATGAACACATGACAATGGCTGTCGACATGATTTCGAGAAGTTGGAACATATACAACCTCAAACACTTCTACTATTAAACACCAACGATGACACCAAATGCCTAGGCGCTCCTCTACAACAATTCATTTCAAAATCCACCTATTTTTTACTTATGCATCTGACTTGCCAATAATCATTGATGACGACGCCATCGTCAGAGCGCCCCTCAGCGAGAAATCTTGAGAATTTCTTCTTTGTAATTTACTCACATTGTAAGCATGTAACTAGAACAACATATGGCTTGATTCCCTTATAGGGTACATAGGTAGCCTTCGGCCGTGGCTATAATATATATAACTTTTTTTTGCAAACTACTCACCACGATTATACAGGATAAGCCAAATCATAACTTCTCTCCTAGAACGCCAAAAATAAAAGTCGAGCACATCACTCGCACCGGCAATACAGGGTAAATCAGACCATAATTTTGTTCATAGAAAGCCAGTGTAAAGGCAAGCACACCACTCACAAAGTGAATGTGGTGATACGAGTCAAGTTAAGAAGATATTTTCTAATGCCAGAGAAGGAAATAATCGTTACTTGTTTGATGAACTAGTTGAATTTTAATTCAGTCCTGTTGATAGCCATAACGAGCTTTTAGCTGATAGTTGTGAAGTGATTAAATGTGGAGTCTATTTGATTACTGATGAATGTGGTGATACGAGTCAAGTTAAGAAGATATTTTCTCCTATTAAAAGAGAGAAAAATGGGAAGAAGCCACATACTTCGTCCATGAATGTAAAAGGTTGTTCTTCAGATCAGAGACCACTGTTGCAATTTAAGAGAGGTTGGTATAGGAGAAGTGTTAAATCTGCAATCTTGAAGACAAGAAAAAGGAAACGAGACGAGAGTTTCTCTACATCAAATTGTTGATTATGTGATTTGAGTTCTGCAATTGAGGTAAACTGATTGATTCAACTCCTTTTATTAATCGAAAGAAAACCAGTCTTTTAAATAGACCTTACAACAAATTTGAAATGAAACAAACTCCTACTAAAACTGAAGCTAACAACTACTTCTAAATTCATGGAGAATTATTTAATACTAACTTCAACGGCTCTTTTATTCTTCAATGTCTCCCCTAAAGTGGAATGGATTCTTTCCTATTTAATCTCCCTTCAGACAAACTCCCACTCTGTTTCTCAGCTTCTCAAATGTTTCAAGTTTTACTGCTTTTGCCATGAAATCCGCCAACTGGTCTTGAGTTGAGCAATACTCAACTTGAATGGTTCCCTCATTCACTAAGTCACGCAGGAAGTGATATTTTACATGAATGTGTTTTCTTTGTCTGTGCAAGACTGGATTCTTAGGCGATTTTATTGTCAAAATGTTATCATAGTAGATAATCATACCATGAGGCTGAGTTGCTCCAAGCCACATTCCTTGACAACCTGCATATGCAGCAGAGAAAAATTCATTGTCGGTTGTAGATAGTATCATTATAGCTTGTTTCTTTGACGCCCAGGACACAGCTCATCCTCCCAACATGAACACATAACCTGATGTGCTTTTTCTGTCATCAACATCTCATACATAATCACTGTCCACAAAACCCACCAGATTGTGTTCTCCATTTCTTCTATATTGAATCCCATACTCAGTCGTTCCTCTCACATACCTTAGAATTCTTTTAGCAGCCAGCATGCGTTCTTCATGAGGTTTCTCCATATATTTGCTGACCAAGTGTACCGAGTAAATAAGATCATGTCTCAATGTAGTGAGATACCTTAAGCTTCCAATGATTTGTTTGAAGGATGTCGGATATACAACTTATCTTTCTCCTTCTTTGGATAGTTTCAGTCTTGGAACTGTTGGATTTCTTACAAAATTGCAGTTCTCCATTCTAAACTTCTCCATGATCTCTACTGCATATTTCTGTTGACTGAGAAATATTCCTTGCTCATCTTGTATAATTTCTACTCCCAAGAAGAACTTCGTCAGCCCCATATCAGTCATCCGAAATTGTTTCATCATCGATGCCTTAAATTCTTGAATTATAGTCTCAAAGTTTTCAGCGTAAATGAGGTCATCTACATATAAACTTACTATCATAAATCTCTCCATCTCTGCTTTCACGGATAGTGTATGCTCACAATAGCATTTCCCGAGTACTTCTTTCTCAAAGTACTCCTTAATCCTGTTATACCATACTCTCGAAGCTTTCTTCAGACCATACAAATCCTTTTTAAGTCTGTAAACCTTTTCCCCTTCTTTCTCAACTTTGAAACCTTGAGGTTGCTCGACATATACTTCTTCTTTCAAAACTTTGTGAAGAAATGCACTCTTTACATCTAACGGATACACTTTCTAGAATTACTCTTATGGAGTCCCATCTCGATACTGGTGCAAAGACTTCGTGAACGTCTACTCCTTCTCTTTGGTGATATCCCTTTGCTACTAATCTGGCTTTGAAATTTTCAACCTCCCATATATCATTCAATTTTGTCTTGTAGATCCATTTGACCCCAATAGTCTTTGCTTCTGCAGGTAATTCAACTAGTTCCCATGTGTTATTCTCCACTATAGAGTCGATTTCAGCCTCCATCGCATTTCTCCATTTTTCTGACTTTACTGCAGCTTCAAAATGTTATGGATCCTTTGGTTTTCCGGCATACATCATCACAATCTCTTCTTCGTCGATGTTGAAGAAGCTAGCTTCTCTAATGATGTAATCCTTCATCTAGACATGAGTCTGTCTCTGTCTTCCCGTTGTTTCCCTCTCCACAACTGCATCAGATGTGTTCTAGTTTTGAGTAACCTCTTCTGATGCGTTTTTTCATTCTTCTTCATTAGTCTCATCGGTTGCAGTATCTGTTTCCTCCTCTCTGATGTTGTGATTGTCTCATCTTCTTCTGGTATGGTTTCTGCATCTTCCCATTTCATCTCATCTTCTTATGGATTCTCTTTCCAATCCCACTTCTTGTTTTCATCAAAGCGTACATCTCTGCTGATAAGATTTTTCTTTATCACCGAATTGTACAGTCTGTAAGCTTTTGACTTTTTACTCACTCCAAACATCACACACTTCATGTTCTTCTCATCTAGTTTTATCCTCCTCTCATATCAAATAATAGCAGATGCAAACACACCCGAATATCTTTATGTGCTCAACTGATGACTTTAGCTTGCTCCATTTCTCTTCAGGTGTTTCATCTCCGAGTGCAGTTGATGGACTTCTGTTCAATATGTAAACCGCATATTGAACTGCTTATGGCCAAAATCTTTTAGGTATAGACATTCCCAGCAACATGCACTTCATCATATTTATAATGCTTATGTTCTTCCTCTCTGCAATTCCATTTTGTTGAGGAGTGTCAGCTGTTGTGAACTGCCTTTTGATTCTATTTTCTCTGTAGAAGCTCTCGAATGAATCTCAATTGAATTTTCCTCCATGATCTGATCTTAGGCACAATAGATTCATACTTGTTTGTTGTTCAGCTGCAGCTTTGAATTCTTTAAACGTCTTCAAAAGCCTCTCATTTTTCTGCCAAGAAAAATGTCCAAAACTTTCGACTATAGTCATCAATGAAGTTGTTGATGTACCTCTTCCCACTCTCAGATGTAGGTGCTATTGGTTCACATATGTTTGTGTGTACCAGCTGAAGCACTTTGCTTGCTCTCCACGAGTTCTTCTCGGGAATGCTTTCCTTGTTCTGCTTGCCTCTCAAGCATATTTCACAGAGTTTTGCTGCTTATGTGCTATGTGATATTTGTGGTAGACTAGTCACCATCTCTTTGTGTGAGAGGCCCTTCAACCCTCCATAGTTTAGATGTCCGAGACGTTTATGCCATAAATCTCATGTTTTCACATCATCGACTTGCATGCACTTCCCTTATTCTTTTCCAGCTTCTCTTGCTCTTTTAAGAGTCGCCAAGATAGTGAACATTATGTTCTTTACCATAGTGGATTGTATCAAAACTCTTTTTTGCTGTTTATGCTAGATCTCGCACATGTCATTTTCAATGACAATTTATAGGCCTTTTTGTGCAGCTGGCCGACACTCATCAGGGTGCTTTTCAGACCTGGGATATAGTATACAGAGGTGATTAGCTGATAATACCCATTGATGTGGAGTCTGAGATTTCCTTTACCTTTTACCAGCATTCTCCGATCATCTCCAAGTTTGACACTTCCTCGAAATGTCTCATCAAGCTCCACAAACCATTCTTTAGTCCCACAAATGTGGTTACTACACCCTGATTCTAGGAACCAAATATGTTCTTCTTCTTCCTACACTATCTCAACATATGCCATGAGGAGCACAACCTCTTCTAGTTCTGCGTAATTTGCCTTTTTCCCCACTCTGGACACTCGTTTATATAGTATCCCATCTTGCGGCACTTATAGCATTCCACCATTTCCTTTGATTAGCTGGCATTTCCTCTTCCACGGCCCTGATACCCTCCTCGTCCCCTGCCTCTATTTTGATATCCTCCTTGGCCTCTTCCTTCGTCAGATCTCCATCTGCCTTCGATTCTCAAGGTATGATCATCTCCAACATGTCTGCTTAACTTTTGTTCGTGCACCATCAAAGAGCTCTGCAGTCTATCTACTGACATTTCTTTGATGTCTTTTGATTCTTCAATGACACATACTACATATGTGAATTTCTCGATTAGCGTTCTGAGAATTTTCTCTAGTACCTTGGAATCTGGCATATCTTCTCCCGGATTCCTCATATCATTCACCACCATCATTACTCAAGAGAAGTATTATGTGATTGACTTCACTTCTCTCATCTCCAGAATCTCGAAGCTTCTTCTCATTCTCTGCAGTTGTGCACTCTGCACTCTCTCGTTTCCTTAATATTTTTGCTTCATGGATTCTCATAGATCTTTTGCAGTTTCTTGTTGAGAATTGTTTTGAGAATATTTTTGTCGATTGACGCAACAATATACTTTTTCACCTTGAGATCTTTGAGCGTCAATTGAGCTAACTCTTCTCTCTGTGGTCCAGTGAGAATGACTCCTCTTTCTAGTCTGGTGTAGCCTGTCTCGATCAGTTCGCACCATTCCTTTGACCGAAGGAGATTCTCCATGAGCATTGCCCAATACTTAAAATCTCCATTAAACTTTGGAATACTCAACTGTGTGTCTCTCTCTCCCATCTTTCTTTACACTGTACCAAACTTGTACTAGCTCTGGTACCGCTTGTTGATTATGTGATTTGAGTTCTACAATTGAAGTAAATTGAATGATTCAACTCCCTTTATTAATCAAAATAAAACCAGTTAAATAGACCTTACTAAAAATTTGAAATTAAACAAACTCCTACTAAAACTGAAACTAATAACTATTCTAAATTCATGGAGACTTATTCAATACTAACTTCAACGGTTCTTTTATTCTTCACAAATCAGAGGTGCAAATCTGAAACTTTTATGAAACTCTGAAGTGATAGAATAAGACGAAGCAACTCATGAAGCTAATGGAGAGGAAGAGCATGATGATTGTACAAGAGAATGATAAGAAAAAGATAAAGATGAAGAAGAAGACAAAAGTAAGGTACATTTAGAATAACTGGGACGATTGTGTATTGTTTTGTGTTTGGTACAATTAGTACATCTAATAACAACTAATATCTGGTATTTTGAATTTGGGTTTAGATATTCTGGTATTTTGAACAATTTGGTCCATTTGAAGTTCAATTGGTCCAATAGACACAATTGTTAAGGTAATTATGGTCCAATAAGTAAAATTGTTAAGATAATTATAGTCCACTTGATGCAATTGTTAAGGTAATTATGGTCTAATTGGTACAATCCTTTTCATATGCTTATGTTTAATTGCTGAATAGTTGTACGTAAATGTACTAATTAGACAAAATCTACGTAATCCATTTCTCATTAAGGGTTATATAGGAATACAACATTATATTATATGTGGCAATTGGATTAGAGAGTCACAAGTGTGATTATATTTTTTTTCAAAAGTGGCTTTTAAGATTTTTGTCCGAAGCAAGGCTATGTGTATTTTCACTATTACGCGATTGATTGATAAGATGATATGAAACCGCATCACCTCTTTTCATTATATTATCCCTCATAAATTATACGGCTAGATGCAGAGACGGTTTGCAGTGAGGCTGAGTTAATTTTATGATTTCTTTTAAAAAAGGTTGTATATATTCTTTCTTTTATTAATAAATTTGACATTTCAAAAAAAATAAAGAAAAAATTATATTAGAACATGAATAATTTATGATAATC
>JAKUCM010003865.1:0-18529 GCA_023374145.1 Lepidium sativum | reverse complement strand
CATTACTGCGGCTGCATAAGCCTTTACTCTTGTCTCTTATCTGTTTACTTTGGAACATTCTTAGTGTTTCTTGAGTTTGAGACTTATGGTTGGATTAATGATTCACCTCTTATGTTTCTTGCTATTCATAAATAATAAACATATCATATCTTCTTTCTACTTAGTATTTTCTGTTTGGTTTCTAACCATCTTCACTTTGAGATTAAAGCTAAACGTCCTTTTTGTTTGGGTGTGACTGAAAATTTAGAAAGAATGACAAATCATAAAGCAGAACTCAGGTTCACTATCCCCAACATGCTCTTTTAATCTAGAACCATTGTCTTGAGGATTCTGAGCTGGTGTTTATCCTTCGAAATGGAGTGGCAGATAAGATTAGCAAAAAACCTCTCTTGTTATTGAGATATGTACCTAAAGATTAATCTATAGTGCCATTGTGGAAAAAGTTCTTAATCCTAGGCTAATTTGTAATATGAATTTTTCATTTGACAAATGCCCCATGGATTAGAAGAAATTTTTATTAAAGATAAATATTGTTTGGTGTTAATAAAACAGTCTAGTAGTCTAAATGATCTGACTAATGATTTTATAGTAGTTTGACCCTTCTATTGAAGATCAAAATGAATCTTATGGAGTGGATTTTAGATTATAAATCGGGTGTTATCTATCTAATCTTTTTCTTTTTCAATAAAATTATTGATCCAGTTACAAAAAAAATCTTGTTGGTAATATTGTCATCATAATTACAATATTGCATGTAATTAGTTTAATAGATTAATCATCCTTTATAATATGATTATGATAAAATATTTCTTATGAATAAAAAAAACCATTTTGCATATTTGATTAATAATTTCATAATGAAAATACAATATTCAACCAAATTGATAAATATATTGGAGGAATATTAACCAAAACTACAACAGCAAAGATCTCCAGTACCAAGAGGATTGGTCATGCAGGTACCTCTAGTACCATCCGGGAACGTAGGCGGTCCACATGGTTTCGTGCAGTCCATGTTAACCTTACATGCACCTCTAAAGTTACATACCCCTGGACTTATTTCTTCTTTTACCACTAATCAATTTCCACACACACACACAATTAAAACTCAGAATCAATCATGTTATGTTAGATATTGACAACAAAGCTCTCAAGTGAAGAACCTGAGATTTGAAAAAGAAAGAAAAAGAGAACAAATATTTACTCTTCGATTGGGAAAGCAATATGAAAGAACATGCGATGAGTAGAGCTGTAAACTGAAACTTTTGCACAGACATTTTGTTTGAATGATATAAATTTATTAGTTTTATGTTTGAGGGACATCTATACATATATACAAAAAGAGAAGAAGATGAACATTCATGTATAACATACAAAAGAGTCAAACTTCTAAGTCTTATTTGGTAGGAAATTCAACAATATTATATTTTGATTTTGTTTTCCAAGAAACCATTTAGTTACTTAACTAAATTTTTGGAGATTTTGGTTTCTTAAATTTACAAATTTATCTTATTACCAACAAAAATATATTTTAGATGATTTCTTTGCATGCATGGTTGATTAACATAAAAGTTGTCGATTTGACACATATCATTACAAATGCTAGATGAATATATTCTCTTAGAGTGGTAGAAGATCTAAAATGATTAATGGATTTTCCTTCCAAAGAGTTATCATTTCTATCATTTAAGATTGAAAGATTTTGTTTGCACAAAGACATGCGAATGTATCTAGTCCTTTTTAGTTACTTTTTCACTTTAGTTAAAAAATTAAAATCTATTTGAAAAGCCACTTTTGAATACTTCAGTATATTTTTACACTGGAATTCGATTTTAAATAATCCTATATCCCATGTAATAAAAGATTGGTTTCTGAACTGAGTATTTTTGATCGAATAGATATAAAATTATTTCCGTTTTGAAGGCTACAAGCTTAAATACCAAATTTAAATCTATTCAAAATAATCTTAATATTTCAGAATTATTTGGTCAAGTACTTAAATATCTATTTCAACAAGTTTTTCCAGCAAAATTTAAGTTTAAGGAATCATGTAGTCTCGCATAATATTATTAAGGTTCGGAAGCGTTTGGATTTTAGAGTTTGTTTTTTTGATGGTATATTTCTGCTAGTTCATTTTAAATTCTCACTAAAGCTTTCTATCTTATAAATTTACTTTAGCGATGCAATAGTTTCAATTTATATATGGTTCTACTCTTGTGAAGAAATAGCTAGTCTTTGGAAGTAGATGGTTAAATTCGGGTTCAATGTGTCCATATGCAAGATCTGCAGATTCTTTCACACATTTTCCCGACCAAAGTTGAAGGATCCTTTTTTTAACCTTAGTCTTTTGGTTCTTCTCGTCTTGGAATGGCTTCATTAGAGTTGTTGTTTGAGATCGGTTCTTCTTATTCTTTTGTGCTCTCTTATTTTCCTTTGATCTAGGTTCCAGTTGTTTTTGTCTAGTCTCATTTCGAGGCTTTGTCTAGATGTGACGATAATAGATTTTTTGTGATCAGTTGCATGTAGTTCCAGTTTAGGTTTAGTTATTTGGAGTTTAGAGTTATGTATATATTTTGTGTTTATTTATGTACATTCTCCAACTACAAACATAATTACAACCCGACTACAATTATAATTGTTGGAGGTGGATACGAGATCCTATTTTGATCCACAAATAACAATTGATGATTAAAACCTCTAAGTCATGAACTCATCAAAGTTAGCTAAGAAGTCGTCTCGACTACTCAACGTTAACTTGGAAGAGCTTCTTCTCGCAAGTCATCATAATGAAAAGAGCTCGATCAACATGTCATCAAACAAGGAAATGGAAATATTCATGTTCTAGTTGGAATATCTCCGAGACACATCATCATGGAACTATTCATATTCTGACTTGGAATATTTTCACAAATCTCGCAAGAATCTTTTGGAAACTCAAATATAAACAGAATTGTATTATTTCCAGATTTATTTGAATATAAACCACCCCTATACTTTATAAATAGAGGGAGAAGTTTTTGTAAAAGGACCACGTTTTGATAAGCAATACATAAGAAATTGAGAGCAACTCGGCAATATACTCTTCAAACCGTCCACTTACCCATCTTCTCTCTTAAACTCTCCGAGTTTGATTTTAACCTTAGTGCTAAATCTTATTCGAACAATAATCCACATGTTTCGAAAAATAATCAACTCCAAAACCCTAATTTATAAATCTTAATTTTTCATGAACCCTAACAATCTTCAACAAACCAAATGATTTCGACATAGTAATAGAAAAATAAATATTTGATGAAGCTCCTATATAAATGTTTTCGGAAACAAATTTCTTTTAATTTATCTCAATTTATCTTATTTTTCTTTGTTTATATATATGTTAGTATATTTTAGTTTATTGTATTTTATTTTAATTGATTACAATTTAATTTATTTTTATTTATTTTAATTTATATTAATTTGTGCTTGAATTACTTCAATTTATTTTAATTAAATTTATTCGACCTATACGTGTTACTTTTTCAAACGTACACATGTCAACTAATGAGTGTATAACAAAAATTTAACTATTGACTAACGGAATAATGGTCAATTTTGATTCTGATCGAAAATGGTAGTTCGTGTATGAAAATTACAATATTTCAATGAACTTAGATTTAAGTTTGACACACGAGTTCGCTAAGGTTTTGACCGTTACCCCAAAATAAGAATCTATCAATTTATTGCCAATTAATTTTGAGTTGAAAGTTTATAATTTATATTATTCTTTTATTCTTCTTGTTAGTTTTCTTTTCTGGAAATTTCTTGTTTTTTTGTTTGAGCGTAGTTTTTTAGGAGTTTTAGTTTTTTCCACCTGCTAAAGTAATCAGTATCTTGTATTCTTTTTGGCATATTCGTCAATCAAAAAGATAAAAAAGGCTTAGCGTTTACTTTTAAATTATGTGTTTTGGACTTTTGACGTGACACCTAATCTATGTAATAATAAGAAGAATATGATGATCGCATCAACATCATTTTTCTGATGACCTGCTCCACACAGCCTCGAAGATGAATACCAACCCGCCTTCTTCGTTATCCAATATGGTCTCATTGATATCAAACTCTCAAGAAGAACATCGATCACAAAAATAAATAGTTCTCAAGTTTTTCTCATAGATCATTGTGTTCTCTATGGTATAATCCGAGCTCTAAAGGAAAACATAAGAAAGAAAATCGTAGAAATCATCCACAAGCCCATATTTTACCCTTGACTATAAGTATGAATGAGCTTTTCTTTAAACTCTGACAGGAAGCAAAGATGAAAGCAGCAAGAATATCATATATTTGTGAGGAGATCAGGAGGACCAAACTACCAAAACTGACTTGCAAAAATGAGATCACTTGGAGATGATTTTGGTATCCCCATCGAGGTATATATATTCAACTCCAGTAATTAACTCTAACACATTCCCAACAAGCCGTTTCTAACTCTAGTTTCCTGTCACTTGCAAATTGTGGCAAACTTCTTTTTAGGTTCTTCCCAAAAAATTGATATTGACTTTGTGAGCGATAAGGTAGAAATAAATTGACTTAAACCTCTAGTTTTTGACAGAAAAGTTGAAATTCTAAAAGGAAATGAAGTGAAGATTGGGTTTGAATACAGCCGTCTGATTGGGTATATCAACACTGATACATTTGAAAAATTAAGTATTTGTGTTTTCAAGGAAACTTTTCAAACATTAGGCAGAGATTTATTTCAGATATTTTGGTGGCAGAGTTATATACAGCTAAATGTTGAAGTCAGTTTATGTTACCATAAAGCACCTTACCCCATTGACGTTGTTCCTCTGCTCGTCTCTATCCACTCTCCGAAATACACACTGCAACCAAATCGATTTTCAGGTAGTAGTAATCCCTCCAACTGCAATTACATATCCTCTGATAGATTTTCTTCTATCAAGATCAATTACAAAATTTCAATCACAATACCCACATACATCTAATTCTTTCCTTTACTATATACGAGATCTCCCGAAACACCACAATGGAATGGTCTGAGAAGAGGAATCAAACATTACTTCATGGTTTGATCAATAATGAGTAACACTGATCTTCCATTATCCTTTTTGGGATATGCTCTAGAAACTTCTGCGTTTACGCTGTGACTAGTTCTCTGCCAAAGTTAACATTGTGTATAGGTCTCATAAGTACACTTATGAGCAAACCATGATTAGCTCCCTCGGTAGCAGTTCAGTGGTTGCTTAAGTACATATAAGGATCCTGAATAGTTTCCCCGACATGAATTCTAACTCTCGAATGAATACTCGACATCCGATTGCTTTAATTATTTGATTACATTCACATCTAAGTTGTTAGAATTCACTTCTCTTATTTGATTGATATAGCTTGCGACTCGAAAGAAATCGATAGTGTAACTTGGTTCTCCGTGAATTCGATCCCTAAATACTATTTCGTTTGCTACAATTTGGAAGTTCATGTATTTTTTAAAATTTTTAATCACTAAATAAATAAAGACCTTTTTGGGAAAATGGTCTATTTCTTAATAAACTTTAGGAGGGGTCTTCAATCTTTATTTATTTAGTGATTAAAAATTTTAAAAACATACATGAACTAGGCTCAGCCGCTCTCTAAAACCTTTTGATAGTTTCTTAGGGATATTCCTAATCAGTTATGTCCCCTCATAAACTTTATTTTATCCAGATTAGTTAAAAAAATTCAATCACAGTACCCAATTACATGAAATTCTTTCCTTTACTGTAGCCACAGTAATGTACTGGATTGCCTCCTTACAGATACCTGTCATCGTTGCCTCAGGACCATACACCTTATCTGATTACTTTGGAACATTCTTAGCGTTTCTTGAGTTTGAGACTTAGTTGGATTTATGTTTCACTTCTTATGTTTTTTAATATTCAGAAATAAAGAACATTCATATCTTATTGGGACACTATCTTCTTTTTATTCCGTATTTTCTCTTTTGTTTCTAATCATCTTGTTCACTTTGAGATTAAAGCTAAACGCTCTTTTTGTTTGAGATTAGACAGAATGACGAATCATAAAGCAAAGCTGATAAGGTTCACTATATCCCCAACATGTCTTTTTAATCATAACCAGTTGTTTTGACGTGTATAAGCTGGTGTTTATCCTTCGAAATGGAGTGGCAAATAAGATTAGCAAAGAATTCTCTCTTGCTATTGAGTTATGTGGAGCTTAATAAACCTAGGCTAATTTGTAATATTAGTTTCTCATTTGTACGATAATGACCGATCTATAGTCCAAAACATTTCTTCCAAGCCTTGAATAATATCGCAGGTCAACGCAACTCCAGAGGAATTTTTCATTTAAGGTAGAATTTTTTATTGTAATAAGTAGATGAAGTTAAAATCATTATTTGGAGATGTGTATTGTGTAAAAACCGTCTACCCATCACAGGTTCAGGATTAAAAGGGGATATATGGAATAAATTTTTGGTTTTATCGATTTAATTATTGAGAAAAAACTTATTGTTCGTAAAACAGTTCATCATATTTTTAATATTGGAAGTAATTAGTTTAATAGATTCATCATCTTTTATAATATGATCATATGATCAAATATTTCCAATTATAATATCGAAAAAATCACTTATTTTATTATATTGTTATAATGATGATCAATATTCAACCAAAATGATAAATATATCAGAAGAATTAACCAAGAAGACAACAGCAAAGATCTCCAGTACCAAAAGGATTGGTCA
Organism: Lepidium sativum; assembly: GCA_023374145.1. NCBI lineage: Eukaryota > Viridiplantae > Streptophyta > Magnoliopsida > Brassicales > Brassicaceae > Lepidium > Lepidium sativum. Next base: position 11,793 of record JAKUCM010003865.1, on the reverse strand, counting down.
CGCAGATACCTCTAGTACCACTTGGGAACTTAGGCGGTCCACATCGTTTCTCACAGTCCATGTTATCTTTGCATGGACCTGCAAATTTACATACTGATCCTAACCTTATTTCTTCCTTCACCACTAATCAATTTTCACACACAGAAACCAAAAAATCAGAATCAATCATATGTTATATTAGATATTGACAACAAAGCTTTCAAGTGAAGAAAATGAGATTTATAAAAATCTAAAGAAAGATAAAGAGAACAAATATTTACTCTTCGATTGGGAAATCAATATGAGAGAACATGCGATGAGTAAGACTGTAAATTGAAACTTTTGCAAAGCCATTTTGTTTAAATGATATAAGTTTGTTAATGTTATAGTTGAGGGGTATTAAGCTATATATACAAAGAGAAGAACATGGAACATTCATACATAATATACAAAAGAATCAAACTTCTAAGTCTTATATGGTAGGAAATTCAACAGTTTTATATTTTGATTTTAACTAAGTTTTTGAAGATTTTGGTTTCCTAAATTTACAAATCTTATTACCAACAAAAATATATTTTAGATGATTTCTTTGCATGCATGGTTAAATAACATAAAATTTGTCAATTTCACACAAATGCTAGATGAATGTATTCTCTTATACAGTGGTAGTAAATCTACAATGATTTATGGATTTGCCTTCCAAAGAATTATCTTTTGATCATTTAAGTTTTAAAGATTTGTTTGCACTAAGACATGGAAGTGTATCTAGTTTTTTTTTTTTTTTTGTTACTTTTGCACTTTAGTAAACAAATTAAAATCTATTTTGGAAACCACATTTGAATACTTATGTAATTACTACACCGGAATTTGACTTAATCTAAATAATTGTGTACCTCTACCTAATAGAATTTATTTGAGCACTACAAGCCTAAATACCAAAACTTAAATCTATCCGAAATAAATATTTTAGAAAATTGTTTTTGTTTAAGTGATTGAATGTTCACTTATGCAGTATTTTCTATTGGAATTCGATTTCATAGAGTCGCGTAGTCCTGCATAACATTATTAGAGCTCCAAAGGTGTATGGTTTTGGAGTTCATCTTTTTATTTGTGGTATCTTGCTACTAAGTCATCTACTTGTTCTTTTACTTGGTTTGTAGATGGTTAAAGTCGTGACCCCTCTTTGAACCTTAGTTTTTTTTGTTATTCTCGTCTTTGAGTGTTTTATTGGAGTTGCTTTCTATGATCAATTTTTTTTTTTGTAATTCCTTCATGCATGTTTGTTTTGGTCTAGTTTCCAATTTTCTTTATCTAGTCTCATTTTGAGATTTTGTGCAGTTATGACGACAATCTATTCTTTGTGATTGATCGCATGTTAGTTGTAGTTTCGGTTTAGTTATTTGGAGTTTTTGAGTATTCTTATATAGCTTTTGTGTTTGTTCTCCTAGTTTATCCTTTTGCTAGTTTTCGTTTTTGACGGTTTTGTGTTTGTTTTGTTTAAGCATAGTTTCCCAAAACTTTTTGATTTTTTCACCTGCTAGTTATAAGCTTCTTCTTTTTTTGCTTATTAATTAATCTAGACTATAATAGAAAAGACTTAGCATTTACTTTTATATAATGTTTTGGACTTTTTATGTAACAAGTATTCTATGTAATAATAATAAGAATATGATCCCATCAACATCTTTTGTTTTGATCGGTGACCTCCTTCACACAGCCTCGAAGATAAGCACCAACCCGCATTCTTCCTTATCCAAAATATTCTCATCGATATCACATTCTTAAAAAGAACTTCGATCACAAAATGGATAGCTCTCAAGTTTCTCTTATAGATCATTTTGTGTTCTCTATAGAGAACGCAATGCAAGTACTTTTTACTCAATCTCTTTCACTAAAATTTTAAAATTCACTTAGCTATAATTTAAGAGGTGTATTGAAACATGAACCTTAAGTAATTTAAATTAAAAATAGTAAATTATATGTTATTCAAAAAAAAAAATTTTAAATATATAATTTAGTGTATTTTTTTTTGTCAACTAAGCTAGTGGCTTTTAAATCTCGCTTTTAGTACTGCAAGTAGGGTGTTCGATCTCTGGTGATTTGAGAATTTGTAAAGTGACTACACTATTGGATCACATGTCTTCGACATAAAATTTAGTGTATTTGAGCTAACAATTTTTATAAAAATACAATTAAATTTATTGTTATTGGAAAATTTTGAAGAGTATTAACTGATTATGAACAAATTTTAAAGTATTTTACATGACTCTAAATCCATATATATAATCATTTGAAAATTTAGTAAAATCTAAATAATATGAAACCATTCATAATTCATATGGTTCAATATATGTCTCTTACACTTCTTTTTCTTTTTTGTTATTTGTATAACATTGTAACTCATTTAGTATGATATAAAATCATAATAGTAAAATTAAATCTTGTAATGAATACTCAAAAAGATAAAATAATTGAAACCCGAAAAAAGCCAACAAGATAGGAGACAAGCCATGAACGTGATCTGCCCAACAAAAAGGACTTGTTTTTTGCTCTGCTGCTTTTCTATAAGCAAAAAAAGAAAAAAGAAAATCAATTAAAATTAAAAAAGAGAATGGTCTTTGTTCTTATGTTTTTTTTTTCTTTCTTTTTCTCTCACCCATCTCTTCAATCCAATCATACTTTTGTATATTAAAGTGACTTCGTGATAAACCTGTCCGAAAGCAAAATACTTCAAATACTACAAAACTGAAATCATGAAACATAAATTTCACTAATTTTTTCCTCAGTTACTTATTTTTCACAAACAAATTATAAATAATAACTTAAAAAGAGGAGAAAAACAGAGTGTCTCTTCTTTTTTTGTTATTCTGTCAGAATCTTTCTGTGTGGGTTTGTGGATTTTTGGCATTTTCATTTTGGATTTTGGTGGTTTGGTCCTTTTTTTTTGATTATTTTATTCTTTTTTTGGGGTGTGAATGAATGAGAGAAAAGTAGGCAGATGAGATTAGATGATTTGGTAATAGTGGTGTGGAATTTGAAGCTAAAGTATTTGAAAAATAATTAGAATGTTTTAGAGATTAGTTAACTCAATTATTACCTCAAGTAACAAAAAGTAATGATTAAAATAAAACCAAAAGAAAGTAGTATCACTCAATAGCTTTTGTGCCATTCTTTTTTTCTCAGATCTCTAGGAGAAAATTATCAGACTTTCAGAGCATTTTGGTGGTTTTGTTTGCTTGGTTTCTCGGGAAAATTCTCTTCATACTCTAGAGTTCTCTCTCTTCTCTTCTTGTCACTGCTTGTTTAGCACTCATTCTCTTATTGCTTCATTCAAAAATTCTCTTTCTTAAACAGTGGGTATTTTGCAAATCGTCATTTTTCAATTTGGGTTTTCTTCTTTTACTTCATTTGTGTTGAAATCGGAGATAAAGAGAGGTTCCATTGCTGGAAAAGATTGAGTTTTGTGTCTGAAAATAAAAAGAGAAGAAACTAAAAGCTAAGGTTTCTCAGATATGGGAGAGAGACAAATAAGCTTTTCTTTTTTTTAGACCAAAAGTTGATTGCTTTAAGAAGGAATATGGCCATGGAAGGTGTGAGATCGATGGTTTGGAGGTTTGGGTTTCTGGTTTTGGTATGTTTCCTTGATGACTCAACTGCTACACTTTCTCCTACTGGTGTTAACTATGAAGGTTAGTGTTCTTCTACTTTGAGCCAATTTAATTTCTGTAAGAATAAAATATATTTCCTTTACTTTGCCCAAACACAAGTTTCCAGATTGGAATTCCTTTGTGTATTATCATGTTTGTTTTGTTTCTTCGATGTTCCGCAATTTCTGGTTTAATGTTGGTGGGGTTAAGTGTATGTGTGGATTGTGTTCTTTCCGTATCTCTATTGGATAATGAATGTCATAATAAATATCAGCTTTGAATGCTCGCCAGACTGAGCTTAGAATTTAACCAATACCAGCTCAAGCTTACTCCTTCCTCTGTGGAGCAATCCTGCAGACACTACATTTAAAGATTACTCCTGCTTAAAAAAATGATTACTGCATTTTTCTTGGATGAAAGATTTCTGGGTTTTTCTTTTTCAATTTCCCAAAAAATGCAGCTTTAGTAAATGGATTCATTGGAATTTGAGGCTATATTTGTTCTTCCAATCTGAATTTGTTTGTGTGAAATGAGCAGTGACAGCTTTGGTGGCTATAAAGAATGAATTAAATGATCCGTACAATGTTCTGGAGAATTGGGATGTTAATTCAGTCGATCCTTGTAGCTGGAGAATGGTTACCTGTACTGATGGCTCTGTCTCTGGACTGTGAGTCTTCTCTACTCTCTTGTATTTCACAAGACAACAAAACCAGATAGATCTCTGAAACTTTTCTTGTTTTCATAATGAAACAGGGGGCTTCCTAGTCAGAGCGTGTCTGGTACATTGTCTCCTAGAATTGGAAACCTCACGAATCTACAATCTGTGTAAGTTGTTACAGTCTTCGCTATGTTTGATTCTAGTTCTTTAGTTTTGCTTCTTGTTGACCTTAAGGTTTGTGGTTTAGGTTGTTGCAAAACAATGCCATATCTGGTCCAATTCCTGACACGATTGGGAGGTTAGACAAGCTTCAGACACTTGATCTTTCGAATAATTCATTCACTGGGGAGATACCGGCTTCACTTGGAGAACTCAAGAACTTGAATTACCTGTGAGTGCTCCTTTACGATGTCACATTGATTTTTTGTACATGCTTATATAGAACTCCAATTCAAGTCTCAGTGTTCTGTTTGTTCTTTTTGTTTTGCACTGTCAGGCGGTTAAACAATAACAGCCTTATAGGAACTTGTCCTCAGTCTCTATCTAAGATCGAGGGACTCACACTAGTGTATTTCTCTAAACTCTGCTTTTGATTGTTCCAAAAAATACATTTGGAGGATAGTTTACGAACTTATTTGAGATTTTATCCTAATGTGAAGTGACATTTCATACAACAATCTTAGCGGTTCGCTGCCAAGAGTGTCTGCTAGAACTTTCAAGTAAGCTTTACAAGACCTTTTTAACAACTTATCTTTCCATCAATGTGAAACTAAGATTCATCATCGTATTTGTTTTGTTTCTTGGACTAAAGGGTAATTGGAAATGCGTTAATCTGTGGTCAAAAAGCTATTTCAAATTGTTCTGCTGTCTTTCCGGAGCCTCTCACGCTTCCACAATATGATCCACCAGGTATTAGCTGTCTTCTTCTCTTGGGTCTGTATCTTCTTCTGCATCAATGGACCTTTTTGGCTTACTTCTTTCGTTGTGTTAGATGTATCAGGAACTCATACTAATGGCCACCACGTAGCTCTTGCATTTGCTGCAAGCTTCAGTGCAGCATTTTTTGTTATCTTTACTAGCGGAATGTTTCTTTGGTGGAGATATCGACGTAACAAGCAGATATTTTTCGATGTTAATGGTTAGTATCTTGAAATATATTGGTTCAGCACCTTCATGTGCCTTGGAAAGACTAACAATTTCATTCGTTTTGTTGATGAATGATTAGCAGATCAATATGATCCAGAGATGAATTTAGGACACTTGAAGAGATACACATTCAAAGAGCTTAGATCCGCTACAAATCATTTCAACACAAAGAACATACTCGGAAGAGGTGGATACGGGATTGTGTACAAAGGAAACTTAACTGATGGATCTTTGGTGGCTGTCAAACGTCTCAAAGACTGTAACATTGCAGGCGGAGAAATCCAGTTTCAGACAGAAGTAGAGACTATAAGTTTGGCTCTTCATCGCAATCTCCTCAGGCTCTGCGGTTTCTGTAGTAGCAACAACGAAAGAATCTTAGTCTACCCTTACATGCCAAATGGAAGCGTCGCATCACGCTTAAAAGGTAATGCAGTTTCCAGAACCAAATATTCTTTTACTGCTTCCCGTTCTTTCTCAAGTTTTTCTTAGCTCAGTCTTGCTGCAATTTTTGTTTAGATAATATCCGGGGAGAGCCAGCATTAGACTGGTCGAGAAGGAAGAAGATAGCTGTTGGAACAGCTAGAGGATTAGTGTACTTACACGAACAATGTGACCCAAAGATCATACACCGAGATGTGAAAGCAGCTAACATTCTATTGGATGAAGACTTTGAGGCAGTTGTTGGTGATTTCGGGTTAGCTAAGCTTCTAGACCATAGAGACTCACATGTCACAACTGCAGTTCGTGGAACCGTAGGTCACATTGCGCCTGAGTACTTATCCACTGGTCAGTCCTCAGAGAAAACTGATGTATTTGGATTTGGTATACTTCTCCTTGAGCTCATCACAGGTCAAAAAGCTCTCGACTTTGGCCGATCCTCACACCGGAAAGGCGTAATGCTTGATTGGGTAAGTCTTGTTTCACTTCCTAGAATCTTAGAGAGGCATTAGACCCAGTTCTCGTTTCGTTCGATTAAGTGTTGTTTATTGGTCTGAGTAATGAGATTGTAACAAATGACAGGTGAAGAAGCTGCATCAAGAAGGGAAACTAAAGCAATTAATAGACAAAGATCTAAACGACAAGTTTGATAGAGTAGAGCTTGAAGAAATCGTTCAAGTTGCGCTTCTATGTACTCAATTCAATCCATCTCATAGACCCAAAATGTCAGAAGTTATGAAGATGCTTGAAGGTGATGGCTTGGCTGAGAGGTGGGAAGCGTCACAGAACAGTAATGCAGAGTCGCAGCCACCGCCATTGCCGCCAGGAATGGTGAGTTCGTCGCCACGTGTGAGGTATTACTCAGATTATATCGAGGAGTCGTCTCTAGTTGTTGAAGCCATTGAACTCTCGGGTCCTCGATGAAGAAACAATATGATTCACTTTTTTTTGTTTGTTTCATCTTTTCTTTTCTTGGGTTCGTTTTTTCTTTTCTTTCTATGACGTCTTTTTTGTTCTTTATATTTATTTTTTACATTTTATGATGTTTATATAGATTTGGAATTTCTTTGTAAAAATGTATTAAATGCAAAAGTAAATGTTGATTAGTCACGTTAATATTGAAGCAAAGCAGTTTACATCCAATCTTTTATTTTCGGATCGAGACTATTTTCACCCCAAAATTTCGAAATAACAATAAATCAACTTATTTTTATTTTTTCTTTTCATCCCAAAATTTTGATATAAAAACAAATTAACTTATATTTGTACATTCTGTCTAATTATATCTAAAGTATATATACAAGTCTAATTGCACCTAAAATTAGATAATGACTATCGAATTCTACACATAATATATGATCTCGGTCTAATTGCCCAAATTGTTGCAATGTTATAGTTTTGTTGTAAACCAACAATTGGTTACGATCTTAAATCATTAATTAACTGAATTTAAACCTGACCAAATATCAAATAGACCATCAAATTTGAGTAGGTTAAATATCTACATTAATTTCAAAACCTTTTTTCCATACAATAAAATTTGAGTTATGAATCGATTTTTAAAGTAAATGTGTTACTTGTATAATAGAATTTAATCTATAAATTTTCTTTTTGGTAAGATAAGAACCAATTTATAATCAAAATTTAATTTGGGTGGAGAATACAATAAATATAACACTAGACTTTTTGATCAAAAGCATTTCTCCAATCAAGTTTTTATTGATCTATAATTATAAAGAGTGAAAATTTAGGCGGTACCCTAACAAAATATATTCTAACAGAGAAAATTTAACATAACCCATGAAGCTCAAATCGGTCTAAACCGGAAACTCAAATATGCAATCTACATTTATCCTAACCAAATCAATGATTCCAAACCAACCCTTTTAGCTTAAACGGGACCTTGTCCAAGCAAATCGAATATTTATCCAATCAAAACAAATCTTCCTTTTGCTTTTGTTGTTTTGTTGACAATGTAATGAAAAAGCCTAATCCAAAGTTACAACTTTGCCTCGCGCACTTATAAGCAAGACGACAATACCACTGAACATGGGATTGACATTTTTATATACTCTCTAACTACTACATCAACCAATTTTAGCCAAGTAGAGTCGTAAACGTGGAGATTATTCCAGTGTGATAACAGAAGCGTGCACCTGCAGCTCAGACCACACATGATACCGTTAGATCAGGCGCGGTAATAAGCATTCCGCGGTAATAAGCATTCGCAGTTAACGAGAATGTTGTCGGTCTAAAGTCTCGTTAGTCGCTATTATTACACGTGGCTTTGATGCAATCGGTGCTACTTTCCCGTATTTGTATGGTCCTTAATTACCATGATCCATTACCTCATTTAAAACTATAATTATGTTATTATTATTAACACTCAAATTTGGATACGAAAATCATTCATTTGACTAAATTCGGTAGATCATATAGCAATGATTTATAGAAAATCATTCATTAAGAAGTGTTTAACTTTAAAACTAATGATGGTTTGAAACTGAAAATCGTTATCTTTGAGAGAAACCGCTTCTCTCTCAAACTCAAGTTTCATTGAAATCAAAATCTATCGACTCTATCTCCCTCTCTTTCAGACAAGAGTCACTTCTTCATACTGGAAACCAGAAGTTACCATTTTTGTGAAATCTTCAGTTTCTTCTTTAAGTCTCCATGTTTTTTTCTCCACTCTAATTGCATTTGAACTTAGAAGATGGATTCGTTGAAAAACATTCTATTTCCAGACCAGATTCTATCTTCAAAAAGAAACATCTTTACCAGATTCGGTTTAGGAATTGCTGCTTCTTTCCTTCTCCTTACACTTCTCTCCCTTACTAGTTCTTCCTTCAATGTTCCCTTCGTCTCTCCTCTGCTTCAAGGTTTCAAAAGCTCTAATCTAAACACTACTTCTTCTGTCAAACAAGTGGACGAGAAGCCTCAAGTAATAAATCTCACCGACAAGATCCCAGATGTCAAAGTTCCAAGCTTTGATGGTAAACAAAGATCTGGAGAAACAATGGATGCTGGTTTGAACAACACAAATTCGTCTGAAGTAAGTAAAGTTTCAGGCTTTGATTCAGGACAAAGATCTGGAGAAGCTGTGAAGAACTCAAGTTCTGTAAATGACCAAAACACCCTCGGAACAAATGTTACAGTAAGTGTGGGAAATAGCTCGAGCTTGGTATCTGATTTGGAAGGTAGTAGGCTTATCCCTGCAAACACAAGTAAAGAGAATGGCTCTGTGGTTGAAGATCAAAGCAGAGGCTCATACGAGAATTGTGACATCTATGATGGAAATTGGTTGAGAGTTGATGATAAGACAATGCCGTATTATCCACCTGGTTCCTGTCCGTTTATAGACAGAGATTTCAACTGTCAAGCTAATGGAAGACCTGATGATGCTTATGTTAAATGGAGATGGCAGCCAAATGGATGTGACATTCCCAGGTAAAATTCACATAAAGTTTGTAGCTTTTGAGTAGGTAACAGAACTTTTGATTGGTGTTTCACCGAATTGAGTTTAGATTGTCTGATAAGTGGTACATTGTGATCTGTGTTTGAATGTATAAGGTTGAATGGAACTGATTTTCTGGAGAAGCTGAGAGGGAAGAAGCTAGTTTTTGTGGGTGATTCGATAAACCGGAACATGTGGGAATCTCTAGTTTGTATACTTCGACATAGTCTCAAGGATAAGAAACGAGTGTATGAGATTTCAGGGAGAAGAGAGTTTAAGAAGAAAGGGTTTTACGCTTTCAGATTCGAGGTAAGATTTTGGAATGTGTATAAACCGTTCTAAAAGCTGTAACAATGCATGGTTGATTTATGTCTTTTCTTCTATCTCTTTGCAGGACTATAATTGCACGATTGATTTCGTGGGTTCGCCCTTTTTTGTTAGGGAATCAAGTTCTAAAGGCGTTAATGGGACGACATTGGAGACTTTAAGATTGGATTTGATGGATAAAACTACATCTATGTATAGAGATGCTGATATACTGATATTCAACACTGGTCATTGGTGGACTCATGATAAAACAAAGCTAGGGTGATGAGTCTGAAACAGAGAAACTTAACGAGAAGACCATGTGTCCTGTTTTAGTTTAACAATGTTTTCGATGATTTTCTTTTGGCAGAGAAAACTATTACCAAGAAGGTAACGTTGTGTACCCGAGACTAAAGGTTCTTGAAGCTTATAAACGAGCACTCTAGTCACTTGGGCGAAATGGGGTAGATAAGAACATTTGACCAGAGTCAAACACATGTCATATTTAGAGGATACTCCGTTACTCATTTCAGGTGATTCCAGATCGAAAAAGGAAGATACGATTTATGTACTGCAGAGCATTGTTGTTGACAGTATATAACTGATGTCGTGTTTTACAGAGGAGGACCATGGAAGCTCAGGGAGGACAATGCCACAATGAAACAGAACCAATCTTCAACACAAAGTACTTGGCAAAGTATCCTTCGAAGATGAAAGCTCTCGAGTACATTCTCCGAGATACAATGAAAACTCCGGTGATATATATGAACATTAGTCGATTAACGGATTTCAGAAAAGATGGTCATCCGTCCGATATATAGAATGATGTACAGGACGGATAAAGAGAAAAGAGAGGCTGTGAGCCACCAAGATTGTAGCCATTGGTGCTTGCCTGGGTGTCCGCGGATACATGGAACCCAGCTGCTTGTATGTTTCATTGCTAAAGGCCGGGGCTTGCGTCTAAGTGGTAGGCTTAGTCTTTGGCTTTGCTTTTGTATTGCTGTTTGAACTTTTTTTGCGGTGTAAATTATATATATATATATATACATGATGCAAATCTTTTTAATAGAAACGAAATGAAGGGTTTATAAAGACTATGTATAGGCATTGCACTATCCAGAGAAGAACTTTTGGAATCTGTTTTCTTTGTTCCAGTGCTTGGTTAAGTTTCAATATCTTAATTGAACACCTAACTAGTGATGGTTTAGCTAGAAATTTGTTCTAAATTGGTTTGGGAAACTATAATTAGGAAAGTGTGAACATTTGGGATTGATATATTAATATTATAAATGATAAACACTGTATAATATATATAAGTGATTAGTGTTCACTTATGCAGCTTCTTTAATGGAGTTAAACTCTGGATAAATGTGTAACCTCGCATAATATAATTTTAAAATTGGGTTTGAGTTTTGCATGTAATAAAACTGAAGTGTTTTGAGAATTTGATTTTTCAAAGAGAAACTTTGTTTATTCAGTTTCATCTTAATCTTCAACGAGTACATCGTTTTGTGATATATAGAACAAGCTTTAGATTTACACAAGAACAACTTAATCTACATTGTCATCATCAAGTGTAATCTACAGATTTAAGGATGTTGAATCTTTTACTCGTTTGTGATGGTTGTTGTACATCTAGCTCTGTATTTTGTCATGTTCGCACAACTGTCTTCAATCCACTTCTTTCTGCTTCTCCAGCAGGCTTCATGGGCCTTGTTTCATCAACAACTATATCATACTTAATGGGCATGTCCCACATATCAATTTGTTGATCACCTTCCGATTCGTGACATGCTCTGATGATGAAAATGCATCATTTTCATTCTGATTACTTTTGATACCTCCCTCGCCCCGACAAACTTGGAATAAGTGGCACATCAACACCGAGTTTGAACCTGAGATCGCTGAATGCATCATAAGGAAGAGGGTTAGTGAAAAATGTCTGCAATTTGCAGATGAGAAGGAATATGCTTGACAAGTAAAGTTCCCAATGAACACTCTTTCTCTGATATAATGATGATCAAGCTCAAAGTGCTTTGGGTCATTTAGAGTGAAAAGTTGAATTAGCTGTAAGATATACTCGATGACAAGTTGTCACAATATAATTTAGGTGTGGGAGTGGTAACGATATGCCCAACTCCCACATCAGGTAAAAATCCAAGTAA
>JAKUCM010003864.1:0-68273 GCA_023374145.1 Lepidium sativum | reverse complement strand
TTAGGTTCTTTAATAGTATTTTCAACGACAACGGGAATATTACCATGATATGAATTTGTAACCATATCATGATACATATTTCCTTGTAGATGATCATAGTTTTCAAACGTACTACCGTCATAATTACAATTAGCATTATCATGACTAGGTTGATCATTAACACCATCACCCGTATTACTACTTCTAGCACCCAAAATGTACCCCTCTCCATGTGAAAATCAGACGTAATAGTTTGGAATAAATCCTCTATTATATACATGTATTTTCACTATATTGATATTCAAATATTTTTTATTCTCACACTTTATACATAGACAAAAGATGTTATCGTTATTCGGAGTATATGGGTTATTTGCCGCCTGATTTATGAATGCTCGCAACCCATCCTCAAACTCCTTCGTCACTTCTCCAGTCTCCATATCTCTTCGATTATACATCTATCATCGTAATGCGAACACTTCATGTTACAATTATTTTTTTCAGAAAAATTGTTTTATGGAATATATTTATTTCTAGAATATTTTTTTTGGCAAAATAAATTTTCCCTCACTACTTTGATTTGGTGTGAAAATACATTCACATGGTGGGGTTACTTATAGGGAAAAACAAAAATTCTGCTATGGAATTGCGATGTCGCAAACCTCAATCGCAAGAACGTCGCAGGTTTGCGATGCCTTTACGATATATTTCTAGGTGTCTCAAGAGAGTCACAGAAGAATCACAACTCACCCGCAAAGTTGCGACGTTTTTTCCACGTTGCATTTTTGCTATGCCGTTACGATGCAAAATGTTTCATCGCAAGAACATTGCAAAGGTAAAGCAATTTTGTGATGGTGATTTGACATCGCAAATTTCTATCATAAATGTCATATTTTCTTGTAGTGCATAATGATTTGTAACAAATAAAATTCGTAACAAAATTATATAAAACATCAAAGATTATTATTAATATTCATAATCATAATACAATTCTCACAATAGCTTAATTTCGGTAGTGAATACATACATATTTAAACCATAAAATCAATTTAAAAGTACAAAACTTAATCTAGGCATTCAACATAACAAATTAATCTAAAATTACTTATCTAAATGTAATAATATAACCTACCAAATCATTCTAAAATCACATATCATAATTTAACCATTCAACATAAGCATATATACAACCTATAATAAATCTATCTATTCTAGTCTAACTAATCTAATTCTGAAAGAAAGAAAGAAAATATAAGGTGACAATCTTATTTGAAAATTATAGTGGTATCTCTTCTCGAGCCGTTAAGAGCATTTCCACCCTTAACATTATTTTAATAAAAATTTTAAATTTAACATTTTTAATGAAAATGAATCAGTTAAAATGTTACAAGTGTTAAGAACTGTATTTTGGTGCTAATTTGGGTTTTTTTACCCAATAAAATTTAATATTTTTAATATAATATTTTTTTAATTAAATTTTATTTCTAAAAAATAAATTAACCAATAAAAAGTAGACACATGTATAAAAAGTTAAAAGATGGGTCTCTAAGAGCATCAACAACAATGGGGATCCTAATTAGAGGTTCTCCCTACCAAAATATTATTATTTTTACCAAAATTTAGTTTTTTTTTTTTTCTGAAAAAAAAATTCTTCAATCATATAATGCCAAATGGTTTTTGAGGTTCTTAAAAATAAAAAATGGATCTCTTAAATCTCTTAATTAAGAAACCATTCTCTTTCTCTTTCATACACTTTTTAGTAATTTAATAATTTTTAATGTGGGTATCTTAAATAAGATACCCCATTGGAGATGGTCTAAAGCCTTTAATAGACCCATTTTTCTCTCTTTCTTCTTTTATTATTTTTTTATTCTTAAGAGAGAGTAGGAAGAGGTTCTTAAATAGGAGATTTAAATAGGAGATTTAAGAGACTCATTTTAGAGTATTTTTTTTTTGTCAACTAGCCTACTGGCTTTTAAATCTCACTCCTACAACTACAAGTAGGGGGTTCGATCCCTGGTGCCATGCAGATTTATAAAGTGACTATACCACTGGGCCACCTGTCCTCGACCATTTTAGAGTCTCTTAGATAGATGTTTTATTTTTATTGGTTCTTTTTCATTAATAATTAAAATTTAATTAAAAAATAGATTATATTAAATTATTAATTTTTTTGTTATTAAGATACTCAAATTAAGAACCATATGGATGGAGATGGTCTTAAATTTACTAAATAAAAAATCCAATCTACTCTCTTTCCTACATTTTTATTTTTTAATATTATAAAATTTAAAAAAACTCATTGTAAGAACCTCTCTTTAGAGATGGTCAAAGAGACTGAGACTTCTTCTTTTTCGTTGGTTCAAAATAAGAAGATTTTGACATTTTATCTTTTGTGTTTCAGGTTTTTTTTATTTATAATCTTTTGGTCATTGGTGATTTGATTCATTTATTTGTACAACCATTCTTATATATACATTTTCTTTTTGTTGATTAATAAATTTAAAATTAAAAAAAAAAAGGATTCTCATTTGACTGGTTTCTTTTCCGGCAGGATCTTTAAGGTGACATTAGTCAATTGTCAAGTTAGACATCTAATTAGGTAACAACAGTGAAACAAAATAAATATAATATCATAGACCCCACATAAGATGAAATTCTATCCAGATTCATCTATGTATGTGTTACAAGCCTGTGAACGATAACTATTATGAATGTCTGGGAAGTCTAAAAACCTTTAAAGAAATAGACAAGTGGTTTAGTCAGGGCTACTTTGGTATAATTGGAGCAAAGACCATCTAGTGATCTATTGCCCTATAGGGGACAATAGCTTAATGACTCATGCTACTTCTGCCAACCAGATTACAATACATGTGGCTCAAAACATTTCGTCCTTTTTCCCAAGTTAGGATTCTTGGGTTTTGGGATTTTTGCGGCCTTTGCGACAAACCTTAAAATATCTTAACTCACGTTGGCGAAGTTTCATTGGTCGAACATGCTTGCTTTGAGTTCATTTTTGATTATGTATTAAACAATCTTCCATGGTTTGCACAATTTGTTACCAAAACTATTGGCGAAATGTTTATATCGAATTCTAATTAATTATACGAATTAGGTATTAAAGCAGCAGGTAAGATATTCAAAACGTAATCAATATATCTACTTTTGATCAATGTCTTTTAAAAGCATAGGTTATGTTCTAAAGATAAGGAAGAAAGAGATTGTCTCTGCCTTCTACTTTTGGAAAGTAAAATCGGTCCCTTTCATTATTTCAATCACTAATTCTTTGGGACTGTCTGTATAGGGAAACCCTCAAATTTACATGTACTATATATAGATATATACAACCTTTTAGTTATTAAATATTTAAATAATTTTCTATGGTTTTAGAAGAGGAGTGACGTAAAATTTTTACAATTCATACGTACTACCTTTGCACCCTCCAAAGATATGAAGATCATGTTATTGTAACAAATCATAGGGAGAAACATTATAATTGAATCTCGTGTACACAAATAATCGATACTCGATAGTATTAATTAATTAATTAGTAATTTGGTGTTTATTTACGATTTTGAGAGAAATAAGAAATTATAAATGTATTATTTTTTCATAGTCCTATGAAGAGTTAGCTTTCGTTATATTTTTGATTAATTACTTAGTATTTTCATAAGAACTTTGATATGTATAATTTGGTTTATAAATCTTAAGAATTCCACCTCTTATTATTATATATGATCCTCATATCAACTGTCTTCATCGGAAGATCAAGACAATAATGGAATCCAATCGTATCTTAGAATTAACATAGCTATATGACTTGATAAGATTTTGTGAAATTTATCTAATGAAACTACAGAATATTAATAAAGCTAGGAATTGTTTATGAGATGTGCCACGTATTCTACGATGCATACTAAAAAGAGGATGAACATTTTTATTACATATTATTTTATACAAGTAACTACCAAACCTTTGACTACCAATCAAAAATATATATATATTCGCATTTTGAAATATCTTAGACCATCATTAGGTTTCAAGCGATAACACGAAAATATTTAAAAATGTGTTGGTTAAAAAAAATTATTCCGATTTAATTTGTAGTTCATGAACACAAATAATTTAAAACTAAAATAAATAATGGAAAATCAGATTGTGGAGGGAGTCACGAAATCTTAGAGCCGATATTTCTAAGAAAATAAACTAAAATAACCATAATTATAATGACATATACCAAACTAAATTTGAATAATTGAATACCGATGTCTTAGTCAAAAAATGAAAGAAAAGATTCTGGTTCTAGAGTGAAAACACTACTTCCAGCTAAATATATGCTGTATATTACATATACTACTTAAAGAAAAATGTGAATGCTTAATTACTGGCTTTGGTTGATATATTAATTAATTAGACAAATAAAGTTAATTAATATAATAATGATTATTGTGAACATTAGCTAATGAATTGTGTTTACGTGTCCTGATGCGTGTTTCATGCAAAAACATAGCCCACCTCTTACGCTTTCTAGATTCCTTCGCACATTGGAACTCAATCCCAAATCTAACCTTAAATATTTTTCAGAGGAATTTTTTGGTTAGAACTCTACTCTAAGTTTAAGATTACGGAAGTTAGTCCATTGATTCACAGAATATTAAGATATCTTTTTTGGTTTGTGTTAATCACACACTTTTGAATTTTATTTAGAATTCAGACGAAAGTGATGAATTACACTAAAAATTTATCGGTCATTTGCATATTATATAAAACATCTAAATCGGATTGATTGAATCAACTAATTAAAGACTCAGCTAATAATCTATTGTCGCAACTTTATTTGTTTTATCGAGACTTTTAAAATTTTATATATATTGACAAAAGAAAAGTTAAATTGATTGAATCATTGATACAACATTAATGATGATCTCACAAATAAGTACATAGCGAAATATAAATATAAAGAATTAAACTTTCAATAATGGTATACTATAAATAGGTAAGAGGAGTCTATGTGATTGATTAAATTTCCTTCATTATGTAGATAACGATTACCTAACTCCATTGTCACTAAATCTTTAAGGTCATTTACGCATGAGATCATCTTGTCCCCTTTGAGATCTAATTTGTCACAAACACTTGTAATTTAACTTTTTAAGATGCCATTCGTTTTAAATTGAGACCTGGTCAATTATTATTATTATATTCTATCCTAATCTTTTTGAATGTACATATAAAAAAATCATCTATCTTGTCAGATAATATTTTAACCTCATTTTGGCATTTCTTCAGTTTTTAGAATAACGAAATTAGTCCGGAGGACTATGATTAATTCTAGGGATATAAAATTTGTTGGACATCTTGATATTATAAAAAACATCTAGACTTTACAAAAAATTATGATTTCCATCACTATATTAATGGATCCTATATCATCTATACAAATTCAGAGTTAACTAACCATAATTAGTGCTCTAAATTTCGAGAAAAAACAAAGTACAACCTTAAACTTACGGTCCAAGACTTCTATTGCTATCCATACTATACCACTAAATTAGAAATGTTTTTTTATATATACTATTTTGGATAAACTCAAGTTTAAATCCTCCAAATGCATCATTTTCATTATTTCTCGTAAAATTTAATGGTTTTTGAGTTGATATTAATATGGAAACTTTCAAACTAGTAAACTAGAAGTTCACTAAACCTCAATAAATTTACAGTTGATAAATAATAAAACTTTCTTATCTTAAACTACTTTATTATTACTAAAAACAACAGATGGTCTATTTAGTTTGTATATGATTTTGTTAAACATTAGGTGGTGAATTCTAGTCTCACCATACTCCAACTAAATAACTTAAACTATAAATCAAATTTTGTCGATTTAATGGTTACATATTGACCGAAAACTAATTTATTGCTTAACTAATATCTATAAATTATTTATATATTATTAGTTTATGAAAATTGACTTGTTAATCTCGGTTTAGTTGATAGCTAATTACAAATTTAGTTCCACCAACATAAAAATGTTGTCACATCATTCTGCTGGTTTACATATAATCTAGTTTGGTACAAAGTAACTCCAGATAAAGAATATATGCTATAGACTACAATTTATGCTGAATTTTGTCAATCCAATTGTTAACAAAAAATATCGTCACAACCAAATTTATCTTAGTGTTTAAAATTAGATATCTAAGAAATTAGTAGGTCGATTACTCGTTAGGCATTAGTTTGAGTAATTTATCAATTTGAAGAGTTTGGATTAGTTGTTAATAGGTTAAATTAATGTATGTGGAAGGCTAAAAAATCTTAATCGTTCAGAAAGCATAAAGAAGAAAAGATGTTGTCATTTCAATCAAATTATAATAACTTTTGCCTAACATTTATTTGACGTTGCCCCCAAAATGAAGCAATGAAATGAAGATTAGTGGTAAATTTATCTTTACTAGAACCTAAATTTCGATGAGCTTATAAACCTGAACCTATGAATTCCAAAAGTCTATAAAGTCATAAGACTAATCAACACATCAATTTTTTGTGTTTCTCCTTGCAAACAACTTCCATAAAAAGAGGATAACATTTGTTTTTTTTACCACCTGCAACTCCATGGAAAGAAACATAGAATTCATTAAGATTCTTGTAATGTTATGATACAATATATTTTAATTAAAATAAAAGACTGTATTCCAATTATAAATGGATAACTGGATATTCCTTTTACGCAGAGTCGCAGACATACGTAATCTTATACAATCTGTCTTTATCTTAAAATAGTTCATTAACAAATATCTTTCCTTTTCCCACAAAAATACCAAACAAAATTAGTTCAAGTAAAGAACAAGAGTCAAACTCACCAACAATTAATCAATTCAATTATTTATTTACTTTATTACAATACTGAGAATTTGTATAAAAACATCGGCTCATGCTTGAAACTTTGGTTTCTGTTATTCTTATTATAATTAACTAGACGAATTTTAAACATTCCAAATTTTGTTAAACCAAAAAAATTATCCAAATTTTGTACAATCTGCAATAAAAATTATGATTTCTTCATGCATAATATTCTGATATCCATATGAACTGATGCATAAATAAATTTACATATTTGTTAAAAGTAAACCATAGATTTTGTTAATAGTTTAAGTTAGTGAAACAATAGGGCGTGGTTTCTTTTTGCTCAAATCCTTATTAGAGTTGTGTGGACCAAGAACACAGCACAAGTGTGCAGGCAACGCCACGTGTCCGTATGACAAGTAGTGTAGAGTCCAATACGTGTCCATATCACAGACGTTATAAAAACGCTTACCATCTCTCTTCAATGCTCCATAACTCAAGTCAAGAAGCTCTTTAGCTAATTCTCAAAAACATTCTTTACATAAAATGGATGGTAGGGGAGAGTGTTGCATAGCTCGGTACGCCGTTGGCTCTGGACCGTACTATCTCTCTAAAGCAGACAGTATCATGCTTAGATTCCGTCCCATTGCTCCTAAACCCACCGCCGACGGCGACAAAAAGCCTGTATCAAGCGGAGATAGCGGAAGCGGTGGAAGCTCCGATGTCTCTTTCAGAGCTGGTACAGGGAAGAGGAAATGTAAGGATAACGATGGTAAGAGGTTTACACGCCAAAGGAGATCGGAAAAATCCGTCAAAACCGTCACTCACGGCGGAGCTAATGCGGTGACTCTATCTCTGTTACCGGAGAAGCCTGTGGTTATGGAAAAGCAGAAGCGAAATGGTCCTTTATGGCTGAGTTTCAGCGACGGTGGAAGGATGCTCACACCGGCGTATCAGACGACGGAGATAATAAAAAGAACGGTGGTGATTTCGTCGTGTATGACGGTGGAGCGTGTAACAGACGCATGGATTGACGGTAACGGTTTGGGGAAGTCAGATGAAGAAAGGAAGATGAATCTTATGAGAGACACGTGTCCTGGTTTTATATCGGACGGTTCAGGTAGAGTGACGTGGACAAATGACGCGTACCGGAAAATGGCGAGGGATAATGTTCCAGTGGAAGAAACCAGTAATGATAATATTCAGGTGATGGTACGGTTGTTGATGAAGGAGAGGCCCATGTTAACGTCACCAGGTTTTACATGTAGAGTGAAACTTCAGTATATGTTTCAAAATCGTGAGAGAGGTTCTCTTACGGTTCCTTGCGACGTTTGGAGAATGGACTCTCGTGGTTTCCTTTGGAGACTCGATGTTAAGGCTGCTTTGTGTCTTTGATCCACCCTTCGATCTATTGTACTCACCATTGGTGATCAACGCTCTTGATTGATCGGTACATTGCATGATCTCCTCGAAACACTAAATTATATAAGTTTGGGAAACTAATTCAATTTCTAATTGCTTTAACATATAGTATTTGTGTTGTATTTTGTTTAGAGTTTCTGTAAAAATGCATCTTTATCTTCTCTTTTTTTCTTCTTCTTAACGCATAAATATGTTATTTAAATTTTAAGTCTATCGTCAATGGTAATTAATGAATGAAGAATTTGTAAGAATTTTAAGCGTTTATGGTTGGTACGTTTCCCACTAACATATTGGACGCATTTTGGTCATATGTCACTGCAAGGACGGTAAGAAATGACGGTCACCAGATTGAGTCATAGTCCGAACATTGAAAATTTCATAAAAGTTCCATAACCTGACACCTACTGTCTTAATCTGCTACACAAAAATGTGACTAAATCCGTATGGTAGCAGCAGGTGTTACATGGGATCTAACATAAAATCTAAAAATATTGGAAACTGATTTAATAAAGTTCAGAGTCCAAAAAAATCATTAAACCACCTCTAAGCTCATCTGCAATAGAAATCTTTCACAAGAGTCTTTCCTACAAAAATTAAAATGATAAACTAATACATAATAATTTTTTAATCAATGAATCTCTCAAAAATCTAAGAACTTCCGCTCATAGTCTCTCAAATGAGAGACTCATTCACTTTTATTGAAAAAGTCTTTTAATAAAAATTATTATTTAATATTTTATCATTGTTTTTTTGGTGAAAGACTCTTGTGAGAAACTTTCATTGCAGATGATCTTAAAGAGGTTTTCAGAAAGGTTTCTTATGGATAAACAAATAAAAAATAATGAGAAGTAAAGAGAGAGAAGAAGATGAGTCTCTTAAATAAGAAGATTTTATAATTCATATATCTTCTTATTATTGGTTCATTTTTTCTAGAATAAAAATGTAAATAGAAAAGTATATTATATTAAAATATTAGATTTTTATTGTTAAGACCAACTCCATTGGTAAGAACCCCTAATGGGGTTCTTGCAATATTTTGGCTTAAAATAATACATGATTTTAAGTCAAGAAACTTAGTTAGAATTTGTTGTTTTATTGGGTTCCATTGGTAGATACTCAATGAGAGTTCTTAAAAAGAATTAATTGTAATGGAGTTGAGCCAAGCATTGATGAGAACTACGTCTTCCATGGGAGTCCACTTTCGTCTCAGCCGTCTGTCATCACCTTGAAATGGAGCTGCAGATGGTTGGCTACTAAAGACGTGTGTTTCAGATTCATCAAGTTGAATACTTGGTGAATCCATGTCATACATATTTGGTTCTGGATTTTGGATAAAAGCTGACTGACTATTCAGGAGTTCTTGGAATCTAGAAACCTGACTAAATGGATTCATGGAATCCATGTTTTGGAGAGTAAAGGCTCTACAAGCGTAAAACAGAAGAAAGACAGAGAAAAGAGAAAAAAACTTAAGACATAAAGAATGTGAAGTTGCACCCATTAATAGACAAATAAAATTCATTCAATGTCCTATTAAATCAACTATCTACCTAATTTAAACTGCAAACTTTAATCAGATCTTAAATAACACATTATATCAGACATTGAATGAGACAAATTTCTTAAACAATTTAGATAAAATTCAATGAGACATACGATGAGACAGTTTCAAATGCAGTTTGATCTTATTAAAACAAAGGCAGAGTTTAGTGGATCAGTTACGAGGTGTTCACTGTCATCATTATCACCAGAAGTGTTTAAGAGGACCTGCAATATTAATTGCAAACATCACTGTAGAGACTTTCCTCTCTCTCTATTTCCCTCTCCGATTGTAGTGTTCAGTGATGGTCTGAGAATTGCAAAAGTTGGGAGCTTTCCCTAATTAGAAAACCATTGATGCCCAAGTCACTATGATATAATCAAAGCTCAGTATAAAAAGAGAGAGAGCAAAGTAATCAATAAATCACTTAAACAAAAGAAACAAATACCAAAGAGGGACATCAAAACAACAAACAACTATAATCGAAGCTCAGTGTAAAAAGAGAAAGCGAAGAAAACATTAAATCACTTAAACAAACCAAAGAAAATGTAAACCATCAAACCATAATCAGTTTTGCTAAAGATGAACAAAAAAAGCATAAGACTGAGGAAGCAAAATACATACATATCGAAGGAATTGATATCAATGTTTATCTAAGAAATTAGTAGAAAAGCCACAGACAAGATCAATCTAGGCATGCAATCATAAAATCGAACAACCCCTATATTCAACAAATTAAAGAATCCTAAAATCTAAAATCGGTAAACACTAGGCTTACACTTCGCGATACTTCCGGTCTCGCGACTCACAAACAACGGGAAGGCTTTGGAACGGCGAGAAGACTACCTCATGACGGTGATTCTCTGTGGCTCGCGAAACTGCCTCGAAGAAGAAAGAGGCGAAGAGTCGAAGACGAAGAGGTGAAGAACCGGTTTTTAAATCTCCTAATTAAGAATCGGTCCTTATCCAAAAATTCCTTTAATCAATATTTTAATACACAAATGAATTTAAAATACCCACTAAAAATCCCCAATGGGCTTGCTACTCCAAATAAGATACCCATAGATAGAAATGCTCTTAAAAAATTTAAAACAAATTTAGGGTCCAAAACATTTCTTTTTTTCATTAAATCGTCTATGTAAAACATATTTTGTTTTAGTAACATATGGCTTAAAATGTATTGGGAACAACCCTAAATAAACCGGTTATTGTATTTTCCTTTTTTGATTGGTATAAACATGAGAAATCTACTTAGTTGAACATACTGTTTAGAGATTACAGCATAGTTTTCTCTTTTGTGCCATTGTTTCTCACTCTGAGACATAGGAATTACCACCCGATCTTGTTTCCACCACTGATAATGTCAATAATCGTAACTTGTTTTGACTCCTGTCCACCCTGGGAAACAAAATCTTCGAGATGTGGTTGCTTCCCTCCCTCGCCTTTGGGGACATGCTGATGCTGTCTCCGGTCGAATTGTGGCTAATAAACAGATCCAATTTATGTTTCCTTCGGAGAAATTTATGAACGCAGTAATTAAACGCGGTCCGTGGTCGTTTAATGAATTGATACTCACAGTCCAAAAGTGGAACGTAACGATGACGCTTAACGATCCTCGATACATCACTTTTGGGTTCAGTTACGCGGAATTCCCTCCGATATCTGACAGCACTGATGCTGGGCTACATCGGCGAACATTTGGGACACTATTTGGAGACTGACTTTGGTAGTGAAAATGCTCTAATTGTGGACTTCATCCGAATTTGCCTTCTCTATGACATTACAAGCTTTTCGCAGTATGGTTGAGCGTTGCAGATTAAAAACCTTAGACTATGTGGGTAACAAGACGTAGACATTCACATTAATCTAGTGTTGGCTTGATAGGGTGTTGATTAATTCTGAGGGGAAATTGATGTATCTTGCATTATATATCGAATATCTACCTTTACATGAGTCTAATCATCGACCAGCTATAATTCACATAGACAAGGTTTCACAAAAGGGTAGAAAATTATTTAGATATGATTCTCGCTTTAGCCAGCACCATGAAGTTCCTTTCTCTAGTTCGTGATGATTTTCAGTCTGAGGTGCCACTTTCAGAGGATTTCGTCACTAAATTATGACATTGCCGTACACGTTTGTCTCAGTGGAAACATAGATCACATATGTAACTCTTCAAAAAAAATCAAAGAGCTTTCACAAAAAATCGATGAAACATATTATGTTCCCTTCGATCTGATCTTAACGGGGCTTACCGGGAAGAAGAGGTTTATTGGAAGAACAAGAGTCGTAATCATTGGTTAAATGCTGGAGATCGTAATACAAGTTATTTTCACGCGGTTACTAAAAACCGGATTGCATGTAATTGGCTTTTGTATATTAAGAATAATTATGGTGAGATAGTGTATGGTAATCATGCAATAGCTTTGGACGATATTCAGTATTATACAGAGCTTTTCTCCAGTACCCGATCTCCTCACTTGACTAGTACTCTTTGTTGGTTTTGATACTCAAAGCCTCAAAGAGAGTTGCGGAACATTGAGAAACCCGAGAGAAGAATCGAAGAATCGAAGAGAGTAAGAGTGAAAGAGAGTTTTTCTCATTAGCTTTCATGGTGATATAATAGGAGCCTTTTATACAGAGAGAAAGAGAAGAATAAAGCTTAGAGAAGACTCTAGAATCTTTTTGAATACAAGAGGAAAAGAGGAGAAATGGTCCCCCCATTTCAACGGTCATTAGAGGACCAAAGGTTTGGGACCACTCGGCCTTGTCTTATTCACCAACGGTCCTTACCTCATTTCCTCTCCAACGGTCCTCTAAAGTCTTCACGCCTCTTCCTTGTTCTCCAAGTCACGGCTTCACCATCTTGTATCCCAAGGAACACATGAATCAATACTCTTTCAACATTGCCAAAACTTGTTACCGAAGAGATGAATACCAATTTACTATTGTCGGTGACATGGGATGAGATTCGTAAGGCAATATACTCAATAGGTAGTTCACGTGCACCAGGCCACAATTGTTTCAGAACTATATTTTACCAACATCATTCGGATACAATTGGACCAACACTCATCTCAGAGGTGCATAGTTTCTTTCGTACGAGTACTATGACAACAACTTGGAACCACACGAACGGATGTCTAATTCCAAAAATTGGTCAACCACATGTAAGAATATAAGATTAAGAAACTCTAAGAGTGACTTGAAGAATCAATGTAGAGAAGATTGTAAGAGAATGAAGAGAAAAATACATTTCTAATTAGATTAAAAATCCATAATATATTCCACTACAATACATATATATATATATATATATATGGTAAAAGAGGTGAAGAAGCCCTCCAAAATATCAAATTTATCTGTTGGATGTGCAAAAGACCGTTGGAGGGAGTGGTCCTGGAAGGCTTGTGGTCCCGCGGGTAGGTTGCGTGTGGTCTCGCGGGTAGGTGAGGGTTGCAGACTTCCTGGTGGGCCCGCAGCGTCTTCAACGGCTCCATGAGGTAAGAGTAGGTCCACACCAGTACAAGGAGCATTCCTAGGTCCCACCATCCTTTTAGACGTCACTTTCACGGCCCGCGCCCTGAGAGAACCGAGTACGAGGTCTCTTGGGAAGTCTGCGCCCTTTGTACAGAATGTGGGCTTCCTGCGTCTTTGGCTCGATCCAAGTCCTCTTCATGCTCAGCCCATTGCGTGTACTGAGACCGGATTACTTCTCGGTCCATTGTCGGCCCAGTTGCATACCGCATCCGAGGCCTTCCTCACTTATGAAGCCTTCCTCATTTGAGGCTTTCTCGGCCCAGTTTGCGTGCCGCATCCGAGGCCTTCCTCGACCCATTACCTTACCTGAAGCCTTCCATACCCGAAGTCTTCCTTGGTTCATTACCGTGCGCCTCAAGCCATTCTTCTTCTTGGATTGCTTGCTCCACACTCTTTCCATATATATGATCAATACACCCCCTCAAGCTTAACTGTAATGTTATTTCGGTTAAACTTGGATTTCTCATAGACCCCACCTCATTAAAAACCTTAGAGAGAAAACCTCTTGGGACAAAACTTTTCTAAGGGAAAAAGAGTGTGAGCTTTATGAGAGAGGGGACCTTTGATCATTCTTTTGGAAGATCCACAAGTCGTTGTTTGGGATAAATGTGATCACAAACTTTTAGACTTGTGGCTTTGGTAAAAATATCCGCCAATTGGTCTTCACTTTTGGTGTAGTATGGGAGAGTAATTCCTTCTTTGATTTTCTCCCAGACTTTGTGACAATCGATCTCGATGTGTTTGGTCCTCTTATGAAACACGGAATTGGAGGCAATGTGGATTGCCGCTTGGTTATCATAATTCATTGTGATTGGTTTTGATGAGTCAATACCAAGATCCTTAAGGAGTACCTTTAGCCATGTGAGCTCACTTGTAAGTTTTCGCATAGCTCGGTATTCCGCTTCGGCACTAGAGCACGACACCACCTTTTGTTTCTTAGTCTTCCATGTCACCAAATTTCCCCCAATAAAAGTACAATACCCGGTAGTCGACTTTCGGTCATTCCGATCACCGGCCCAATCCGCATCACAATATCCAACAATTTCGGTATTGTTGTTCTTTCCCATCCAAATGCCACGATCTTGACTTCCTCTTAAGTACCGGAGAATCCTTTCCATAATGCTCCAATGGTTCAATGTGGAGTTTTGCATATTTTGATTCACTTGGTTCACCGCATAGCATATATCCGGTCTTGTGATTGTCAAGTAGATGAGTTTTCCCACAACTCTTTGGAATTGAGGTGCATCCTTGTATGGTTCATCATTTTTCTCCCCCTTTCGACTGACTTTGTAGCCGTCCTCAAGTGGTGTAGTAGCAACCTTAGAACCTAAATCTCCTATTTCACCAAGTAAATCAAGAGTGTACTTTCGTTGAGAAAGAAATAGACCCTCCGAAGAGCGACATACTTCAATCCCTAGAAAATACTTTAGTTCCCCAAGGTCTTTAATATCAAATACACTCTTAAGATAAGTCTTAGTGGAAGAAATACGATCCTTGTCATTGTCGGTAATGATCAAGTCATCCACGTAGATAAGAACCACGATGATCCCATTCGGGCCATTGGAGACAAAGAGTGTATGGTCCGATTCCGATTTGTGAAAGCCACGATCTCGAAGGGTAAAACTTAGCTTATGATACCAAGCCCGAGGAGATTGCTTAAGCCCATAGATGGCTTTTCGAAGGCGGAGTACTTCCCCGGGTCTTACCATGCCTTCTAGGCCGGGAGGTGGATGCATATATACTTCATCCTCAAGTTCTCCTTGCAAGAATGCATTCTTGACATCCTTTTGCCATAGCTCCCAATCTAAATTTGTAGCCAAAGAGTGAACCACTCTTACCGTATGAAGTTTTGCAACGGGTGCAAATGTGTCGGTGTAGTCTTGCCCATAGGTTTGTGTGAAACCTCTTGCCACTAAGCGGCATTTGTAGCGTTCAATACTCCCATCAATTTTGTACTTTATGGTGAATATCCATCGGGAGGTGACAACTCGTTTTCCCGAAGGTAGTTCCGCCGGATCCCAAGTAGGGTTCTTTTCCATTGCATTGCATTCTTCCGCAATTGCATCTCTCCATTCTTTACGGGTTTTGGCCTCATCATAACTCTTTGGAATCTGTTCAAGCTCAATTTTTCCAAGAAACACTCTATGATGAGAGGGAACAAGGTCAAGAGAACATAACTTTTGAGTAGGATGTGCCTCGGATCTCACATTGTAGCAAAAACGAGATTTTATCCATTGTGAAGAGTCTTTGCGCAGACGAGTACTACGCCTTAGTGGGATTGCCGGGTGATTACTCGGACTAGGAGGTTGAGCCACATTTTCTTCCGGAGAGGGACGAGGGGATGATTGTTCTTCAACGTCTTCGGGAATTGACATTGTTGGCTCAACGTCATCAAGTTCAACGTCAACGTCTTTGGGTGCGGAAGTAATGTTACTAACTTGTTGGAGGAGCATGCGAAGACTCTCGTTCCTATCTTGAGACGTGTTAGTGAGATCCTTGAGTTCGTCCTAATTTGTTTTCTCAAATTAGCCTTTGTCTTCTACAAATTTCACATCCCGAGAGATATATAGGCGTTGGTTTGTTGGATCCAAGCACTTGTAGCCTTTTTGTGTTGTTGAGTATCCAAGGAACATACATTTTGTACTTTTGGCATCAAGTTTATTACGTAGTTCTCCTGGAATTGAGACATAACACACACATCAAAATACTCTCAAGTGTTCAATGAAGGGTTTTGTGCCATTAAGTACCTCATATGGTGACACATCTTGTAGGATTTTGGTTGGAAGACGATTGATGAGATAGCATGCCATTAATACCGCATCTCCCCAATATCTTTTAGGAACCTTCATATAGTACATCATGGACCTTGAAGTTTCCATAAGATGTTGGTTTTTCCTTTCCGCCACACCATTTTGTTGTGGTGTGTGTGGACAACTTGTTTGGTGAATTATGCCACATTTGTTCAAGTGATCTTTAAACTTGGTGCTTGTATATTCGCCTCCATTATCCGATCTAAGTACCTTTATTTTGCAATTGAATTGGTTAGTTACATAATTTTGAAAATTAATGAAGGCATCAAAAACTCGATCCTTAGAGGCCATTAAGGTAACCCACGTATATTTTGATTTTTCATTAGTGAAAGTCACAAAATATTTTAGGTTGTCTCTAGAGGAACAAGGAGATGTCCAAACATCCGAGTGAATTAAATCAAAGCAATTTGCATAAAGAGTACTAGATTTCGGAAAAAATAGACTTGCAATGTTTTCCTAAAATACAAGCCTCACATTTACTATAATCAAAAGAGTTTTTAGGCAAAATTAAATTTAGGGCTCTAGAATGAAGATGACCCAATCTAGCATGCCAAACGGAATTAAAACATGAACCAACATTAAAGTCTAAATTGCTAACGGAAACATAATGTAAATCACTTGGAATTGATTTTCCTTCTAGTACATATAACCCATCTTTGGTCTTTCCTCCTCTTACACTCTCAATATCTTGAAATTGTACATGGTTAGGACCAAATATAGCATAACAATTCAAGTCGGAAGTGGTTTTCTTAACCGATAGGAGATTAGATGTGAATTTTGGCATATAAAAGGCTTTTGTTCTCCTATTAAATGCTTCTATATCTCCTATTCCATTGATTGAGACTTTTTCACCACTATCCACAATAACATTCCCTATGGTTGGTTGTATATTCTTAATCATCCTAGGATTGCTTATCATGTGGTGTGAAGCACCGGAATCAATAACTAAGGAATTGGAATTTATAGAAGTTTTAGAGAGATTAGAGATACCAGAATCCTTTAAGTTGGCAATACCTTGGATGATCTCATCAAGATCCGACCTCCTTATAATTGCACCATGGGATTTCGCACTCATTGCCATAGCTCCTCCTCCGGTTTTAGAGTTACCCGCCGGTTCTTCTTCCACATCGTTTTCTTGTGTTATATTTGCCCTTTGTTCATTCCATTTGTTTGGTTTGAGATGGGGGTTAAGGATCCAACATTTCTCCCTTGTATGTCCTTTCTTTTTGCAATGCTCACACACCATACTACTTTTATCTTCGTTTTTGTATGTTACCTTATGAGCGGTGATTAAATCATTTTTGCTATTAATAAGCCCAATGTTTCCTTGCTCCCTTTGCACTTGAGCACACACTTCATCCACTGTTGGAAGCTTCTTTTCCCTTAGTATAGATTTGACAAGGTCATTGTAGCACGGATGTAAACCCCCCAAGTAGCCCAAATACTTTGTCTTATTCCTTTCTCTCATTTTGCACAAGAGGATCCATTGTACTTGGTCTCAACATCTCAAGCTCCGCCCAAAGGACTCTTAGCTTCCCAAAGTAATCTTCAAACTCCATTTCTTCTTGGCTTAGTGTGTTAAGAGCCCTTTTCACTTCAAACTAGTAAGATTGGCGACATTTGCATATACCTTCTTGAGAGTATCCCAAAGTTCTTTGGCGGTTTCACAAAAAATATAGGATTCGAGGAGATGAGTATCAAGAGAGGTGGTTATGATAGCCATTACCTTTTGGTCTTCTTGAAACCATTTATCTTGATCAACCACCACCAAGTCGGAGGTACCCTCCTTTCCTTTCCCTTTATCGGTGGCATTTACGACTTTTTCTTTTGGTGGCTCTATATGACTCCATAGCCCACGACTACACAAGATCATCCTTACAGTTCTTGAATATAGCATATAGTTAGGCCCCTTAAGAGTTACTGGTATGCACGCCCCTTTGTTGGATTCCATGGTGATTTTGTCGGTTTACAAGATTTTCGGTTTTGAAGAGGACTTTTGAGAATAAAAGATTAATGAACCAAGAATAGAATGAGATTCAGATCTTTGTTGCTCTGATACCATATAAGAATATAAGATTAAGAAACTCTAAGAGTGACTTGAAGAATCAATGTAGAGAAGATTGTAAGAGAATGAAGAGAATAATACATTTTTTATTTGTTTAAAAATCCATAATATATTCCACTACAATACACACATATATATATGGTAAAAGAGGTGAAGAAGCCCTCCAAAATATCAAACTTAGCCGTTGGATGTGCAGAAGACCGTTTGAGGGAGTGGTCCCGGAAGGCTTGTGGTCCCGCGGGTAGGTTGCGTGTGGTCCCGCGGGTAGGTGAGGGTCGTAGGCGTCCTGGTGGGCCTGCAGCGTCTTCAACGGCTCCATGAGGTAAGGGTAGGTCCACACCAGTACAAGGAGCAATCCTAGGTCCCACCATCCTCTTAGACGTCACTTTCACGGCCTGCGCCCCGAGGAAACCGAGTACGAGGTCTCTCGCGAAGTCTGCGCCCTTCGTACGGAATGTGGGCTTCCCGCGTCTTTTGCTTGTACTGAGACCGGATTACTTCTTGGTCCATTTTCGGCCCAGTTGCATACCGCATCCAAGGCCTTCCTCGCATATGAAGCCTTCTGCATCCGAGGCTTTCTCGGCCCAGTTCGCGTGCCGCATCCGAGGCTTTCTTGGCCCAGTTCGCGTGCCGCATCCGAGGCCTTCCTCGACCCATTACCTTACCTGAAGTCTTCTGTACCCGAAGTCTTCCTTGGTTCATTACCGTGCGCCTCAAGCCATTCTTCTTCTTGGATTGCTTGCTCCACACTCTTTCCATATATATGATCAATACCACAGACAATAAATGATTTCAGGCTAATCAGTCTTTGCAATGTGCTCTATAAATTTATCTCTATAATTTTAAGACAATGACTGATGCTTATTCTACCAGATTTGATCACAGAGAATCAGGCTGCACATGAAATACACATTAGAAATTATATGATGATTGCACTTGAGATTTTACATTCTCTTCGAGTCGTAAATCTTGTTCAAAAGAATATATGACCGTTAAGACGGATATTTGTAAAGCATATGATAGAGTAGGATGACATTTTTGGAAGTCTTTTTCTTAAGAGCATATATCCGTAATAATCTTTATCTACACAGATTTTTTGATGAATATGAAGCAGCGTCGGGACAACTTATTAATCTGGAGAAATCAGCGATCGCGTATGGCCAAAAAGTGTATCAACAAAACTGTGCTCGAATGATGAATTTTCTTCAAATATGTATGGTGTCGGGTGGAGGAACGTACTTAAGCTTACATGAACACCTTGGTCGTAACAAGAAACGTGAACTGTAGTACTTGGTGGACAAAGTGGAGCAACAGTTAAATAGATGGCAAAACAAGTTCCTAAATCATGCTGGTCGTGAAGTGTTAATTAAGTCGGTTGCTTATGCTTTACCTGTTTATTCTATGAATTGTTTTTCGTTACCTCAGGCGCTTAGCCCAAGAATAACGCAGCTCATATCTCGGTTTTGGTGGAGTGGTTCGACAAATCAAAGGCCTCTGCACTATGTTGCTTGGAAGAAACTGTCATGACCAAAAATGGAAGGCGGGCTAGGATTTCGCAATCTTCAACATTTTAATCAAGCCTTATTGGCAAACCATGCTTGGAAATTGCTGCGAAAACCAAACTGTTTATTATATAGACTTCTTCAAAGTTGTTATTGAAATTTGATAGAATTCCCTGATCTTATTAAACATTGTTGAAGGTTACAAATAACCAAATTTGTTACAAGGTTGTTCCACATTATTTGGGATACAAAACAAGTTTATCATGAATCTAAAAGTAGTAACAGATTCTATCGTCTATTACCCTCCCGCAGTTGAAGCGTGGGTTTCCTGACGGTTAAACTGGACTTGAATTCAGTGAACAATGACGTTGGAAGTCCCTTTATGAAGATGTATGCGTATTGGAGTGTTGAGGGAACATGTGTGACTTTGACCTCGCCTACATCGACCTTTTCTCGCACAAAATGGATGTCTAGCTCAATGTGCTTTGTGTATTGGTGTTGTATTGGATTGGTAGCCAAGTAGACTGAGCTGATGTTGTCACAGTATACTACTGAAGTGTTCGTGATCTTCAGATGAAGCTCTAACAGAAGATTTCGTAGCCAGCTGAGCTCCGCAACCGCATTTGCCACTCCTTTATATTCTGCTTTGTTGACCATGATACAAGGTTTTGAGCCGATATATACACAATATCCGGAGGTTGATCGACGTGTGTCTGGACAGCCTCCCCAGTCTGCGTCTGAGTATGCAATCAGATTCTTTATATCACCTTTCTGCAGTTGAAGACTGTATTCTTTTGTTCCTTGCACATAATGAAGTATTCTCTTTAATGCCGTTTGATGTGGCGTTCCAGGATCATGCATATACAAGCTTACTTGATGAACGGCATATGCTATGTCTGACCGTGTGAAGGTTAAGTATTGTAGTGCTCCTGCAATGCTTCGGTATGATGTTGGATCAGATATTTGTTCGCCTGATGCTGAAGACTGTTTGGATTTAAGGTCAACCGATATGGCACAAGGTTTGTAGTTGGTCATGCCTGCTCGGTCAAGTATGTTATGGGCATACACGGCTTGGCTCAAAAACAATCCAGCTTCATTGAACTCTGCTTTCATACCGAGGAAGTGATTCAGTTTTCCCATGTCGGTCATTGGGAATTTGTTTTTGAGTTGCAGTATAATGTTGTTGTGAAGACTGGTTGTTGATGCTGTCAAGATGATGTCGTCCATGTAGAGCAGAATGTATGCCAACGTTGTTCCTTGGTTGTATATAAAGAGTGATGTGTCTGCCCTGCTTGTCACGAACCCCGATACTTAGGAGGAACTTTGCAAATCTGGCATTCCAGGCCCTTGGTGCTTGTTTCAAGCCGTAGATCGCCTTGTGTAGCTTGGAAACATGACTGGGATTGTTCTTGTCGAGAAATCCAGGAGGCTGATGCATGAAGACTGTTTCAACAAGGTCACCTTGTAAAAAGGCGTTTTTGACGTCTAACTGATGGATCGGCCAGCTCATAGCTAGAGCTATGGTTAGTATTGTTCGTATTGTAGCCAGCTTGACAACGGGACCTGAATGTCTCTATATAATCGATACCTAACTCCTGTGATTTTCCATTTGCCACCAGCCTTGCTTTGTGTCTTGTAAGTGCTCCATCTGCATCATATTTGTGCCTGAAAAGCCACATAGATCGAACAATATTGACACTGGGAGGTCTAGGTACTAGACTCCAAGTCTTAGTCTTAAGCATAGAATCATATTCATCAATCATTGACTGGTTCCAATTTGGATCTTTTAAGGCTTGGTTGTAACCTCTAGGAAGTGGTGATGGGGACACGGTTAGTAAAGACACAATCTGTTTCGGTTTATACACTCCTGATTTGGAGCGTGTTGTCATTGAGTGACAAGGAAGTGTCGGGACAGGCTCGGGTTGGTTTGTTTCAACATCATCTTGTGATGCTGACGGGTTGGTGACTGGTATTGGCGTTTGCAGAAGCTCTTTAAAGACCGGTGATGGTCATGTGTTTTGGTCAAGGAATGTATAAGCTAAGATCTTTTGTGTGTTTGGTTCAGCTGCTGGGAACTTATCCTCGTCAAAGTGGACATGACGGGACAGAATGATTTTGTTGGTTTTTAGATCTAAGCATCTATATCCCTTATGGTGTGATGGGTAGCCTAGAAACAAGCATGGTGTTGTTCTAGGGGAAAGTTTATGAAGGTGAGAATGATTTATGTTTGGGAAGCATAAACAGCCAAATACACGTAAATGTTCATAACTTGGCTGTTTGTTATGTAGCTTGGTGTAGGGTATTTGGTTTGAATGGAAGTGGAGGGAATTATGTTCAAAACATGAGCTGCAACATGAAGGGCTTCAACCCAATAGGTTGGTGAAAGGCGGGCTTGAAAGAGGAGTGCTCGAATGGCATTATTCAATGTTCTTATCATTCTTTCAGACTTGCGATTTTGTTGTGATGTGTGTGGGCAAGAGAACTGAACTTTGATCCCATTTTTATCAAAATAATCATGAAAGTGTCGGTTTTAGTACTCTCCACCATTGTCACATTGAAATTGTTGAATTTGACCCTTATATTGTGTTTAAACAAGAGCGGTGAAGTCCAGGAATTTTGAAAACACTTCACTTTTTCTTCTTAGAGGATAAATCCATAGATAATGTGTGTAATCATTTAAGAATAAAACATAGTATCGAATGCCACTAATGCTTGATATTGGCGATGACCAAACATCGGAGTGGACAATTTCGAATGGTTTTGAACACTGATTTTGAGAAGCAAAAAATGGCAATTTTATTTGTTTACCCAACTCACA
The DNA here is from genome assembly GCA_023374145.1 of Lepidium sativum. Classification (NCBI taxonomy): domain Eukaryota; kingdom Viridiplantae; phylum Streptophyta; class Magnoliopsida; order Brassicales; family Brassicaceae; genus Lepidium; species Lepidium sativum. The sequence continues at coordinate 45,757 of JAKUCM010003864.1, read as the reverse complement.
AGGCGCACATGTGTTCGATATCTTGTCTTTATTACATAAACTCGAATTATTTAAAAAAATTGAACAAAGAACAGAGGGATTTGTGTGGTCGAGTGTTTTGTGTCAAAGTGTTGGAGTGGAGGCCAATAGAGCGGTGGATTTTGTGGCAGTTTTATTGATGGTAGCTGGAAGTGAATAAAGATCCCTGGAGCTGTTACATCGGAGAAGAACTGTCCGGGTTTGAAGATCCTTCACAGAAAATCCAAATGGGTCAAATTCAACACTACAACAATTATCTGTTGTAAATTTACGAACATATATTAATTTTTTGACAATTTGGGGTGTTACCAAAACGGAATTTAGTTTTAGTGGTCGAGTTTGTGTTTTCATGGAGGTTGAGCCGACACATGAAACTAGGATTTTGGAACCATTGCCAACGATAACAGAATGTTTTATTTTATGATTAAGATTAGAGAAGAGCGTACTTGCCGTGGAGGAGAGATGTGCCGTGGCTCCTGAATCCATTATCCAATTTGGATCCGGTAAAGTTGCTGTTGTCTCGTCGCTTGGCTGAATCTCAGTGAGATGAGCTTGCTGGATTTGACGTTCTTGTGGAAGATGACTTGGAAAGTCTATATGGGCCGTGAGAATAAGGGGCCCAGTTTCCATAGTAGTTGGACCATGGTGGTGCTTGACCGGGCCATGATGGTGGTGGAGCAGCCCAATAAGGTGGAGTAGCCCAATTGTAATCATGTTGATACCCGTATCATCATCTGCCGCCTCCTCTGCGATTGTTACGTCCTCTTCCACGGTTGTTTAGGTTGTATTGCCGTGGTTGTTGATCGTAAAGATGTGTCGAAAGATCGGCTAAAGATTTGATCTTTTGACAGTATTCTTGGACTAATCGATCTCCAATTTCTTGTGTTCGAAGCTCATTGTCGAGCTGAATGGCTCGAGCTTCCTTGTTGTTTCGCAATTGATTTTCGATTCGAAGCCATATGTCACGCGCCGTACCACCTGTCTGGAAGGATGAGCGGAACAGCTGCGGAGCAAGCGTGCCGTAGATCCATAGCTTCACTAGACCATCTCGTTTTTTCCAAGCAACATCAGCAGAATTAGTAGGAAGAAGGGTGTCGTCGAGGTGACCAAGGACATCAAACGTAAGGGATGTGCGTTTTGATGTTCGTAACACCAAACGCACGTTCGTGTGCTGGAGGGGCAGCCATAGAGATGAGACAGAACATAACAGAACAAGAGAAACAAGAAGAAGAGAAGATTTGAGAAATCAGAAGCGAGCTAGCTCTGATACAATGAAATTTGATAGAATTCCCTGATCTTATTCAACATTGTTGAAGGTTATAAATAACCAAAGTTGTTACAAGGTTGTTCCACATTATTTGGGATACAAAACAAGTTTATCATGAATCTAAAAGAAGTAACAGATTCTATCTTCTATTAGTTATTTCCCGAGTGATACTTTGATTAACGATGCGCGGAAAGGCCAAAAATTCATTTGGTTGGAGATCGGTTACTTAACGGAATGCTGTAACTGAAGAAGGGTATACTACATCAGATTGGTAATGGTACAACATCTTTAGGGATTAAACCTTGAATTCCAATTGAACCACCACAACCGCCTTTAACTCTGCCACCGGTAAATCCTCGTTTACATGTCTCCATACTAATTGATAGCGTTACAAAGCAATGTGATGCTTCCAAATTAACGCAGTATGTTCATCCTCAAGATTATCATCTCATCCAAAAGATCTTTCCCTTACCAAAAAATGTTCCCATGAAGTTATTTGGGGATTTACGAAGAATGATAGTGTTAAATCAGGTTATTGGTTAGCTTATCATTCTGATCCTGATGTACATTGCTATCAACCACCATTTTTTACAAACCCAAACCTGGCTCATGCCATATGGAAGTTAGATATCATGCCTAAACTACAATTTTTTGTGTGGCGTTTGGTTTCAGAAGCTTTGCCTATCAGAGACAATTTACAACACCGGCATATCATTACCACAAGTCAATGTGTGAGATGTTTTCGCCCTGATGAAACTAGTTCATATGTCTTTGATTGTCCATATGCTGAAGCAGTATGGCGGTGTCCTAGAATTTCATCTAGTTTTCTCTGTGATCTGACGATAACAATTGACTAGAAATTTCACTTTCTAGTTGAGTTAGCACATGACAACACTGTGGAGAGGCATATCCAATTACAGCCATTTCTGATATTGTGGAGGCTATGGACTAGTCGTAATGCTCTGTTGTATGGGAAACGACCGTACATTTTTCAGGATACATATACAAGAGCTTTGTCTCATCTCGAGGAATGGCTATCACGTGAACAGGAATTAGATCATCCGAATTCTGGTCTATCAAACACGAGAGCAATTTTCAATCGCTGGCAAGCCCCACTTATATCATGGGCTAAATGTAATTTTGATGTATCACATCATCAAGATGATAATATTTCTGGTTTAGGTTTGATAATCCGAAATAGTAAAGGTGAGGTATTACAGTGTGGAACAGGTTGGTTCCAAGGTAGATTTACAGTTGAAGAAGCGGAGTTAAGTGCTCTACAATGGGCGATGCAATCCGCTTGGGCATTGGGTTATAAAATCGTACAGAAAACTAAGTTATATTACGATCCGAAATTTTTGACAAAAAATCTATCAAAAAATCTTAACAAATTAAATATTTGATCATTAAATAATCAAAATATTTTGACCAATCGATATATTATCAAAATATTGTGACCACTTCACGATTAATATATACACGACTAGAAAATAATTCAACATTAACCATGATTATAATCATAAATTGATAAAAAAACAGTTGTTTTGATTAATTTTTGATCAAAATTGATGAGTCAAAAATAGTTGGTTGGAAATTTTGGTTGGTAAAAAATTAATCAAAACAACTGTTTTTTACCAATTTATGATTATAATCATGATTAAAACTTAGTTGTTTTATAGTTGTATGTAACCTTCGACTACACCGATTTGTACAAACAATTCAGTGTGGCACTCAATGTTTTATGGGACGCAACTACACTATGTTTCCCGGACAAAGAATACGTGTGCGGATATGTTAGCCAAATATATACTTCGATCTGGTGATCAAGATTAGTTCATATTTGATTCATGTCCTGAATCTCTTTTACCCTTTGTAATGAATGATGTATAAACAATTTTATAAATGAAAGTTCAATGACGGAAAAAAATCTATTTATTTGAACAATATAGTCCCATTCAATTAGGGAAGTCAGAAAATTAAGAATACGTTATATAATAACTTCATTCTTTTTGTGTTAACTTTAGTTAGATATTGTTTGGAAGAGACAACATATCTGTGAGAGTCGAAGTCAGATTTTGATTCTGATATTGATATTAGTTATGTCGGCATTCAGAAATTGACGAAAGAAGGAATATAGGAACCAATGAAAAGATGAAAGGTGGAGCAAAAGATTCGTGGGACATCTATAACACTATGCCACATGGACCAGTGTCTGAATTATATGTATCTACGTCTGATTTCGACTTTTAAAAAGTTAAAACATCAATTTCATTTGTCAAATTCATTATGTTCAACGGTGTACCTAATTCCAAATGTATGGCTAAGTTTATGTTAACACATTTTACTATCTCTAGATAAATGGACAAAAGAAAAAGAGCAAAAAGAACTTGAACCTAACAAGCCAAGACTAGTGGATGAGTTTTAAGTCCGTCCATTGATTTGTATGTTTTTGATCATGTTAATTTGACATTTTAAGGACAGGTATAGAAAACATTAAATTTGGGACTACAATGGTATTGCAAATTTTAGCCACTCAGATTTGTTTTTGTGACTACCAGAAAATAGAAGAAAATCGTAATTTAGTTGCAACTACAATAATGTTTAGTCGCAAATAATTGTTAACTTGTGACTAATTTGCCACTACAATTTTAATCATAAATTGGTCCTTTTACCACTAAAACACAATTTATCATAGTTTATACTAAAATTTTGCTACTACATTTAGTAGTCACATTTTAGACGTTTTTGGTTATAAATTGGTGACAAATTTTTCTTTATTTATATATTATTTTCATTGTTACCTATACCAAAAAACATACAAACAAAGTTTGAAAGAAAAAAATTGATAGAATGAGAAAAAATTATAACTATATACAAATTTATGAGAGTAGATGTATGAAAAGATCGACAAAACACAAAAAAAAAAAACATGTCTGTAGAATTTGTAATTGGAGTGTCAAAGATTTCATGATATTTGTGAACAATCAGCCAATAACATTAATTGGAGTCCGAGTACATATTTATTATGTCATAACACGCGGTGACATAATCGACTTAGACCCTGTGTATTTCTGTGTTTGGTGACTGTAACCAGCATGTGCAATCAAAAATTTAATTTTGTGTTTATTTGACAGTTGTTGTGTTATTTGTTTTATAGGCACAATAACTATCGACTCTTTTACTTTTTCCTTTAACTATTTTTTAAATATTATTAAAGAAAAAATGTATATATTTATGAAAATGAAAAAAACTTGTGTGTTGTTTTAAAGTTTTAAACTATAAAATATAGATATTTATCAGCAAAAACATTCAAATTTTTATGAAAGTTAAATAACAAATATTACAACGTTCATATTTTATTGATCAAATATCAAATACATATTTATATATAACTAAAATCAAAGTTTTGTAAATTTAGATTTCTTTCAAAAATTTTGATATTTTTATTGCAATTATTATATTTTATATAATTTTATTATTATTAGTTTAAATTTAATTATTATTTATTTTTAAATTAATTAATTTTTTTAATTATTAGTGTTGTTCGTTTGGTGGTTGTAGATTGCTAGCGACGAATTGCAACGATTAATTGCTGATTATTTTAGTAACTTAAACAAACATCAGGGGCTTAATGACAACACCATAACCAGAGAGCAACACAATCTAAGTCAGAAGAAATGAAGTATGAATGGCTTATATTCTATTGTACAGAAGACAGTGGTTTAACAATTGTGGAATTCTACAGATGGGCTCCATTCTGGACTTTCATATGGGCCTAAAAATATCAATGAAACAAGCTTCTGACATCAGGTAGGTGTTTGTGTTATCATCACTTTCAGGCGTCTCTCTGTTTCTTTCTGTTTTCTTTTTTTTTTTTAAATTTTAAAAAGCAAACGTTGTTATTGATCTCCCCATAAGGATTAGGGTATAATTTCCCAATTTTACGATTCCTTTGTAATGGGTTCGGATTCGCGATCATCGCCGAGCGGGAAACGAACCAGAGATCCTGAAGACGAGGTTTATCTCGATAATCTTCGTTCCCAGAAACGTTATCTAAGCGAGGTTCGTTTTCTCTTTCCTGGCTTCTTAGGATTTCCCAATTCTGGTTCGTAATTCAATTGATTGCAAGAAATTGATTTCGCTATCATCTTCCTCATAGATAATGGCTTGCAGTTTAAATGGACTTACCGTCGGAGACTCAGTTCCCGTCAACATGTTAGAATCTCCAGCAGCAACTCGGTCTGAGAGCTTTCTTTATCATCACAGGTTTGAATTTCTTGTTGAAGCTGATCCCTCTTTTGTGTTTATCAAGAGTCCTATCAGTTTTGGGGATAGATGTGAAGATTTTTGAAGTATCTGAGTCTAAGATTGTGTATCTCGATTCATGTTTGAAACTTAGATACTACAAGAATCAAGCAGGCTCGAGTGGTCTTTTTGTTAAAGCTCATCACAGACTCTGAAGTAGATGTTGCATATTGGTATGGAGTTTTCAGCATAACTATCTACATGTGGTTGCAGGGATGATTTACCATTACAATACTCTCCTATGTCAGAAGACGACGAAGCCAGATTCTGCGAGGACTCAACAACAAGCACTAACTCATTGCAACCCGATAGTCGTCCAACTAGTCCAGTTTCACCATACCGATACCAAAGACCTTTTACTTCAACTAACTCACCACACACTCCATCGTCGCCAACAATCATACATCATTCAGTTACATGTCCTACCTCCATGAGCACCAATTTAACAACAACAACGACAACACAGTCTCGCCAAAGAGGATCTGACACGGAAGGAAGGTTTCCATCATCGCCAAGCGATATCTGCCATTCGGGTGACTTGAGGAGAACTGCTTTACTCAGGTCTGTTCAGATGAGAACACAGCCTTGTATTTATGCTTCAAGTTCAGGACCAAGCAATATCGATGGTGAAGAGAGGATGTGCTTTAAGTCTATGGAAGAAGATAGAGGCTATAATAGAGGAGAAGATATCTCTTACACTCAAGTTTCTAGTAAGAGCAAGTCCTGTAAAGTTTTAGATATGAGACTATGTGATAGGTGATGAAATGACACTAAGCCTTCCATTACTAATCTCAATAGACGAATTTCATAGCTTTCATGAATACATGCATATATGTTTTCCGGTCAACTCATTACATAAATCTGCACATTGCATTGAACCTAAGTAGATATAAGTTAACAAAACTAGCCACATTAGTGGTTATGTTTTATTTGCACTTCTTACTTTTTAGATTAAAGAGTTTAATGTTAACTTAAATCCCGTTCCAGAAAGAAACTTCATTCACAAGAATCCTAGTTTGCTTTTTGTCATGATGTTACTAAGCAAATATTTTCCTTGATTAACAATCAAAAATTATAAGCACCCTCAAAAATTCTCATTTCTAACGTTCAAACATCTGTGAAGACTTGAGTACCGTTTACGATAGGTTGCTGTTCTGAGTAACCGATATTACTCTCATCACTCAGAATGCTGTAATCAAAATCATCAAAGTCGTCATCATAATCTTCTTCTGACTCTGTTTCTTTTTCTTTAGTCGGCAAGTTAGACCCATCTTTTCTTCTCTCTATTGTTTGCTTCATGGCATCATCATAAGACATGTCATACCAAACGTTGCCTTTCCCAACAATGGATTTGTTGTGTGCGTCCTTCATCCGCTCTTGCTTGCTAATCTCGGAGTTCTTAGGCTCTCCCCAGTAGTCATACTGATATAGTGCACTTGTTGGATCGTACTGGTCTTTTCCAAAGAAGCTTCCTGGCTTATATCTGCCTGGTTCCTCCAATGGTAAACCAAGTGCTTGACGACTGCAACATAAATATCAAGCATCAACACCTTTTCGAACAACCCGAATTCTCACTCTGATAAGTGATGTTTTTATTTCACTTACGAGCTTATATCTCTAAGCAATGCTTCTCTTTCCTCCAGAGATCGGCGCCAATGTAAGAAATCATACTCGTCCATCTCTATATTTCTTCTTAGCTTGTCGATTTTGTATCCTTCTCCTCTTGCTTTAGCTTCCTTCATTAGTTTATTGTGGTACTACAGAAGACAATAGGAGAGATTTAACAACTTCAGTATAAAGATTTATCTAACGGTGTGGGTCTCATAACAGAATTGCAAAGAGCATATCCTAAAAACGGAATTATGAAAATGAAGATTATCAGAGTTAACAAGAATGCGTGAAAAGGAAAGGTATTGATGATAAATAAACATAGATGGAAATCTTGGCAGAGCAGTGAGAAGCAGTAAGAGAATTCAAACCTCCCGCTCGGTCAAGGCAGCCTCTAAGTCAAGTTCTTTAACACTGGTTTTCTGCGAGAAAGAGAGAAGATTTAATCAGGAAACTAAGACAATACGGTTCACGAACACACAAAAGAAAAACTCTCACCAGAATCACTTTTGGCAGTTTGCTTTTCTTATAATAAGCTTCACTATGCTCGATAGTCTTTGCTTCATCATAGTCTTCATCATCAGATAGTTCTGATAATTTCTTTCCTTTGTATTTTTCAGGGTTAGCTTCGTAATCATCCAATATCATTTGCTCTGCATTGTGTATCTGCCACAACTGCATATCGGAAAGAAATGTGTAGAAGGCTTCACAAAAATTAGAAAGCAAATATAATGACTTTCCATAAAGCTAATGATTACACAAAGCAGAAAACTTGTAGCCATCCCTTTTGCTGAGGAATATACCTTGTCAACATATGGGTGATCAGAGAGCAGCCCTTCCTCCTCTGGCTTTGATCCTGGATCTTTTCTAGGTTCAGGAGGTCTTCCACAATCTCGCTGTACAAACAGTATTAATAGACTAGATATAGAGACTTAGAGAGAACGAAAATTGAATTGAACATTCTAGGAAAAGAATATACTAACCCGTAACTCATCTGGATTAGTATCCCCATCACGATGGAATATTGGTGGGAAATCAAATTTATTAAAGCTGGAGCAGGATTGGAAAAACACAGTCAAGACGCGAATACATCCAATGTGATTTCTTACTTGAATGAAAAGGGATATAAAGACATGTGAATTACATACATCATGTGATCTATATTGGGATGGACAAAACGCAATTCTAAGGGAAACCGGAACCTGTATGGATCTCTTTTTGCCTGAAAGACAAGAGAATAAATCTTTTAAAGTTTCCTTTCAGGTTATAAATATGTGAAGAGAAATGTGCCTCAAGATTACCGTTATCTCAACGATAACATGCATCCCAACATTTATGAAGTGCCGAATCCAAAACCAGTCATTATCTTTTATAGGCACCCACCTGCAAACCAAAAAGACACATGAAGTGAAAAGTTTCACATAGATCGTAGGATATACTACTTTCATTGACAAGAAACAACATTTAACTAGGTTATATACCCCTAGGTACAAAAATCACGGAATGTTATAACTATAGTTACAAGTAATAGCGTGATATATACCCGTCATGAACACCTCCAATGTCAACAAATGCTCCCTGATACAGATGTAAAGTGCTGACAGTGCCTTCACAAATCTGCATGAACAGTAGAATATTGCTCATATATCGGGTCATCTGATTGATCATGAATAAGTAATAACAATAAACAAGGCCTAGGAGTATAATTCTTACCATCCCTGGATAGTAAAAGGGAAGCTCAAGCTGCACAGAGATATATAGCGGTTAACTTCAAACATTTTAGTATTTAGCAAACTAGTAAGAATCAAACCAGTAGTAGGATCTTTACCATCCCCTCTTCGTAATCTTTTCCTCTTTTCCTTCTACCCGGATAAAAATCCTGATCATACTGGATAAAGAGAAAGTCATCTTGATTAGAATCCTTCTCTTAGCGATTAAGTTAATGATGTCTCACAAAATGCGTGGCATAATTGCAGGATTATCATCACCAATAGCAACCTAGCGAGAGAACTAGCAAGATCCTTACAATGAAAGCAAGTGAAATGTTTTAAAACTAACCTTATAAGATTCTTCCTCCAACCTATCTGTATTGGCTTCGACCCATTCATTGTATTGTTTCAAGAAAACCTTATACCTATCCAAAGAGATCTTATCAACAGTAGCATCTTCTCCAACTCTCAAATCCTTTTCCAAATCCTCAAGCCAGACCCTTTCAGCCACTAACTTATGAGCTTCCCTTATATACTCCAGCTCTTTCCGATCAACTTCCCAGCCTCTTGGCGGCCAATCACGCGGCGGAATCTGCCTAAGAAATACCGGACCAGCCCACGAGGTATCAAGAGGCGGTGGTTTATCCCCTCTGATCTCAAACTGCTTTGCATACCATTCATCTTCCGTCATCCCCATCTCCTTAATCTTCTTCTTCCGATATGATGGTCTCAGCATCCTAAACGCCTCGATCGCCTCCGGTGACTGAAGCGGTACTTCTTCACCTTCGTTCAGCGATTTTCGCGCGAAATCAGCTTCTGGTGTTAGAATCTCCTCCCATGGAGCCCAACCACGCTCTATCCAGTTACGTCGTCGAGCTTCATCCTCTGTATCTTTGTCCTTTGGTCCGAATTTCTCGAGGAACGTCTCGTCGACGGGAAATTCATCGGAGCTGAAGCCGCGGCAAGGCTGTAAGGCGAGGCGACGAGGTGGAGACCATTGAAATCCGGCGGAGAGTGATTTGGGTTTACAGAAGTTAGGGCTTACAGAATTAGGGAAGGTGAAGGTAAGATTGGTTTCACAAACCTGCATCATTCACCCTGCTCAGGGTTTTGCAAGGTTTTAGAGAGTGAAGATGTGAGTGAAGTTTGGATAAGCTATTTCATTAACAGTGAAGAAGAAAGGTTAAATTTTAAATGAACCCCATACTTAGGAAAAATTCTATTTTAACCCCATACAAATTTAAAACGTCATTTAAACCCAAATATAAATCCAATGCATAAGTTTCATAAATTGACTTGTCTCGTACTAAATTGTGCATTCGAATTCACTAGTTCTTGTATCCTGATCATATATCTCCGTTCCATGAAAACTTATTCTCGTTTTGTCATTGGGTAATGGAACAACTTTATGGTTCAAAGAAAGAGATCTATAGAGTGCTTACAAACAAAGTTATCTAGTTAAATTATACATTAACAAACAGATATAAACTCAAGCTTCTCCAATCAATGATAGTAAGGTCTTATTGTGTTTTTCTCTTGGTCCAAATGGTGATGAGGCAATGTGTCATCTCCGATAGACGCATGAATTTGAGAAGTGTGTTTAGAAAGTCATTTCTGAGTCTGTGTAGTTGTCTCATTTCGTGCTTGAGATTGATTCTTGTACCTGCAAAACATGGATAGTACTGACTGACTTTTGTTCTTTAGCTGTTTCGAGCCTTCACATGAGTCTATAGCCATTGCATCAGAGCCATTGAGGAGGGTCACATCACTAGTGTCTTCTTTTGTATCTAAAGACAAATCATGAGACGATGAAGATGACAGATTCTCTTCATTCTCTATTTCTATTTCTGATGAAATTTCCATTCTTGACCCTTGCTTTAGCTTCAGCAGTGTTGACTCTACAACACCATCAAAAACAACCAACATAAATCATTTCCATTCCAACCCTCAAGACCTCAAAAGAACCTATAAATTCTCTTAATTTCATTTTCAGGATCTCGAAATCTAGGGTTTTTAACAGTTCAAGCAAATTAGATTCAGTGAATCTGAAATTGATGAAGAGTGTGAATTTGTACCGTAGACGGAGAGAGAATCGTCTTTGATGATCTTCGCTGGATATCTCTCCAAACATTCCGGCGGCGATGGCGGCGGTCTCAGCCTCCCAAACATATTTTTCATTCTCTTTCTTCCAATTCGATTAGATCTAATTATCTTCTCTGAACTTAAATTCAGAAGACAACAAGAGAATATTCGATTTTTGTATTTGTTTTGGCGCCTCAATCGACAAGAGAGAGCGGGAATCACCCGACAAAAAGATCATACCAGGTCGGGTCGGGTCGGAATTCTTCAAAAGCGAGCCCAACATTGGCCCAAAGAGATGCTATTAAACAGGCCTACAACACTTAGGAAAGAGGCACTTGAACAAATATGGTATCCGCTGATGTCAGTGACAAAACCTGAGCGGGGTCCAATCCACGAGTCAACCCAACTGCAAAAGCAAACTTCTATAAAGGTCCCTTCTATACACACAGAAAACCTTTTTCTTTTCCGTTGTTATCTCTTATTTATTCCTCTGTTCTTTTAGTGAATATTCTAAATATATTCTAATTTATATTCTCACTATCAATATTTTTTTTACTTTTGAAAATTACAATCCAACCCTAATCATTTTATTTTCCACAAACAATCATATTATTTAAATAAATATTTATTATAATTCAATTAAAAATATTTAAAAGGAAAATTATATTATATCATATAGAACCAACATAGTAGATTTTAATTTAGATTTCACCATCAATATGTTTTTGTGTTGTTTTTTTTTTTTATCAACGGCAAATTATGTTGGGCCACAACTGGCCGACCCAATAGCCAAATTCCTACATAATGTAGGCATGAAGACTCGATCTCAGGTTATGCAAATGCGCTGCCTTAAGTGGACTTACTACCTGCCACTAGGCTAGATGCCATTTGCTGTTTTTGTGTTGTTTAATATATGAATTTTTCATCGCTATGATATATATTAGTTAAATTGGAAATTATGGTTTTACTTAATAGCCTCTTTTTCAATCGTAAGCTATGAAAAATCTTTCACATACTTGGAATATGTATTTACGTATCATGTATTTGGATTTTCAAGTGTTCATTGTTGTTAATCCTATGAATTATTGAATAGCAAATATATGTGGTGTGATTAAATAAAAGTGAAATGATAAATGTTGATACTAAGCCTGCCATAGATCGGCCCACTAGAGGTCCATCATGTCTCAAGGCTGCAAAGCGACAATGAGCTAAAAGAGAATATGCCCAATTGTAAGCAAGGAGGCTTCGGAGTCAAATCCAAAAATGAAAGAAAAGACTAAATGAGCGTAAGAGAGAGATGACGTGGAAGAAGACGCAAGAATAGGGACCAAAACATTTATGATCAATCGAACTGAGTGGCGAGAAATGAGGGATCACGTAACTGAAGTATAAAAAGGAAGGAGTGCGGAAGAATAAGGCAGAACCCTAGAGGTTGAAACTAGCAACATAATAATACCATAATCTTTGTGATCACTTCTTGTAATTCAGTCCTTTAATAAATAAAACTAATCTTTAGTAAAAACATAATATTATTGATTATTAATATTATTTACAAAAATATAGAACTAATCTGTAAATAAAAAAATTCACCACTCACAAAAGGGAATGTAAAACGAAAATAAATGTTTTGTGGTTATTATGTATACAAGTATGCAAAACAAATATGTATATGGTAACTAATTTATTTGAAGTCAACTTATTCCTTTGCATATACTATTAGAAACAAGTTGAAAAGCTTGTTCTTTAAACTCACCAACAAAGATCACCAAAACCCATAATAATAATAAAATATTAAATAATAAACTTAGATCATTTATAATGAGAGTTTCTCATAAAAAAATAATAAGAAAATATTAAATAATAATATTTTATTAAAAGAGTTTTTCAAAAAAGATAGGAGAATCTCTCGGTTGAGAGATTATGGGTGGTAATTCCTAAGATTTAGATACACTCTTACAATAAAAAAAAAAAAAAAAAAATTTATTTTATTGTTATTCATTTTATTTGAAAAACTGTTATGAGATATCTCATCGCAAATACTGTTATATGTTATTCGTTATAATTTCTCTTTAACGAAATCTCGTTCCACACAAATTGTAATTGTACGTGTGGTTTAAGCTCCGATCGTAAAACTTCGTGGGGCCATAAATCGGAACCTCAAGGAACAATACACTCTTACCATTCAGCTTAAACAGAAAGTCCGTAAAATTAACTATTATTTCACACACTGTTTAGTTTCTTGCTGACTAAGTAACTAAATTTAGGACGAGTGAAAGTGCCGCCGAGGAACATATCGGCCATAACCTTATACATAGCCTCAGTTAAGTGGACTCCATCCCAGTTGATGTAATGACTTGGGTCCTTACACGCCGTGGCTGCAGCCGTCCCACAAGTCTGGAACACCTGGAAGTTGTAGGGCTCACCAGTTCCACAACATGCCTTGAACTTCTCTGTGATGCCGTACTTGCTAGGGTTCTTAATCACCTCTCGGTACGCGTTCCAGTAGTCTGCATAGATTATTGTGGCATTAGGATACTTGATCCTGCATTTCAAATATTATAATCACGTTATTGAACCGAACAATAACACACTTTAAACTCAAAGTTTTTATCCGTCTAAAAATTATGATGATCCAATTAATGATTCTAACATCGGAGTTTGACTCTTTCCACTAAATAGATTATAAGGGATTTTAGAGAGTGGACTAATCGAACCTGGCAAAAAAAAATTCAAATAAGATACTTTTCTATTGGTTTGGTTAATCACATGAACCAACACAAAAATTTGTTAATTCATGGAAGAGTCGGTTTAGCAACGTTAGTTTTTATAATAAAAACTGACCTAAGTTGTCTAAGTTTGGATTGAAGAGCAAGATTGTGAGTGTAACTCTGGTTATTGACACTCTTAACACATCCTATATTGTCTCGATCATCTTCTCCGGCCAGTGTCATTGATAATGTCAAGCATCCAGTTGCTGGATGTCCTTGTACCAGCATATACATCACACCTTTCTTCAACAATGTCTGCAGTTACGGTTTATAAATGTTAACATAAAACAACATAACACAAACCATTCAAATCCAGATCAGCGGCGGTGGGCTCACGACCACCAATTCTAAATTCGAAAACAAAACAAAACCATACCAGACCAGATTCGGTTTGTATTTTATTGATAGTAACCGAAACACAAACCAATATTGAACCAAAGATTAAAAGAGGCTATATCTTAAAACATTTTGGATCAACAAGGCTTTATTTGTAATCCCTGAAACATCTATTAACTATACATGTACTAAAGTGATAAGGTGGAGTCGAACTCCAAGAGCTATTAGTTGAAACATTTAAACACCAGACTCAAAAAAAGCTGGATAGGTTATAAGTTAATTATGAACATAATTGAACAGAAAATTACCTCCAAAAACGTAGTAAAGGTTGGAATGCTAAGTTTTCTAATGGTGTCGCTTGTTACAGTAGATCCAACGGTGTACGCATAATCGTTCACACCGAGTTCTCCAATCCAGAAGAGAGAATCTTTAAACAACGAAACCTTCTGGCTCGTTCCAAGGGTCTCTAAGTACGTCTCGAACCAGTGAAGCTCTGTCCCTAAAGACTGTGGAGTCATATCAAGCGTCAAATTGTTCTTCTCGAAGAAAGCGTGATTAAGCACCGTTGATCCAGAGACGGCGAAGTTAACGCCGTGAGTGTCCGTAGATGTGCCGTTAACGTTAGCTGATCTTAGGCTGAGATACGGTGGCAGAAACGGTAAATTCATGGACTGTGTCACGAAATCGATGGTGAGACGGCCGTCTGAGTAACGGTTTGTTGGCCGTCGGAAGAAAGTCATGCCATAGGGAGAGCTTGACAAATGTCCGAATCCGGCAGGTCCTTCGCCGGAGCGTGAGTTTCCAGTGTCGGTGAAGGAATCACCGAAGGCATAGATTTTGTTGAATGGACGGTGGACGCCGGGAAGAGGCACCGCTATAGAGACGGTGGAGAAAAGGAGGATCAAGCCGGAGAAGGTGGTTGTGAGGATGAGAGAGATGGAGGAAGGCATTGTGAAAGGAAATAAGATTCGAAGTTAGAGCTTTCATAGAAAATGGTCGTGTGCGTTATATTTGTAGTGATATCGAGGTAAGAAAAATACATGACTTGTCTAACTTAATGCATTTTGACAGATGAGATCAAAAGTTTAATATAAATTAGTATTAGTTTTGTGACAAGGTTTTGTTAACTCATAGTAGTTATTTGGTACAATCAATTTTTTTTTTAACAGAACTATGAAAATATATTGTTGTTTTTGTTATGTTTTTGTTGGCACTGTTAAAATTAATACAAACGGGAAAGTGTCAGCTGATCAAGTCCAGATTTGTAGTTTTTTAATCGGAGTTTAACTCCAAAAAGTTACACAATCCGTACGTGATATTATTTACGGTTTTATAAAATTTTATAAATATAATTTGTTGGTCTAATTGTTGGAAAAAAACTAATGTACGTATTTTAGATTTCGAGTGATCAATTCTGGTGGTTGTATTTTTTAACAAAAATAAAATAAAACAAAACATGTGTAAGTCTAAACTCCACAAGTATTTAAGAATTGAATGATTGTAAATTTTGTGGAGAAGAAAAAATTGTGGTGTAAGACCTTCTACTATGATTTTAATTTTTGTTGATTTATGTTTAGTTTATATTCTAAACCCATATTTTAGAGCAACTTGTCGACAGTTAGAGGAACAAACTGAATTTTGTTGCAAATTCTATGTGTAAGTGAAATTTAACCAGATAATTAACAAGTCAATGCAACCACAGTTCTTTATGTATACGTACACATAGGTAGTAGATGTCTCAAACTTATTGTGGCACTACAATTAGGTTTGGACCTAGCGTTTATATGCAATAATACATGAAATATATTTACTATACATAAATACAGTAATATGGGTAACCATTATTATAACCAAAAAAAGGAAGAAAAGAAACATAATATAAAAATGAAAGTAGGTGAGGCATGGAGCTGGTTAATGTAGTTGGCTGTGGGGTGATCTTTTGTTAGCCATTTATTATTTCATGATAAATTCTCGCAATGTGTGACAGCCAACAAACTCGGCCATTTAAATTGTACTTACTTCATGGTCGGTTTTATAATAAGTTTCTCTTTTCTAACAAATAAAAATAGTTTATCAAAAACAATAACAAATAGTTTTTAATTTATGAAATATTTATATCTTTATTTTTGATTTGGTTACTTCCTTTATAGCACATGTGTCACGTTATTAATTTAATAGAGTGATTGGTTAAGCATTAGTGTTCGATTTTGTTTGGTTTCATAATCTTAATCGGTTGGTTTAGTAATATTATCTCAGATTCGCTTATATAAATCTCCAAAACTAATTCATTAATCAAGAATAAACCTTTTACAGTCATGAGTTCGTCTTTTTCTTTTCTCTATGTTTCTTCATCTTTGTAATATGGTATTAGAGCTGTTGAAGCTCAAACTTCATACAATTCGATCGATCTTTTCTTTTTCTTCTATTCTACCGAATCGATTTCAAAATTAATCAATTGATTTTACTTCTTGTTCTTGTTGGTTATTCCGCCATTTGAAGAACATAATCATTGTGACTGTGAAATGATTCCCAAAGAAAGTTGTTCATGGAGTTGAATCAGCGAAATCAAAGCAATCGATGAAGAGATTGTAGTCCAATTCATCTGAAATGAGTCCTCCTCCTCTGGAAGATGCTCAACACTCCACGATTCAAGAAAGATCCTCCATGAGAAAACAAAAATCGATTTTGACGGAATACAATACTCTCTGTATTATCTTTTGAGTGGAGACAATCTGGCAGCCTCGCTCATATCAGAGGTACTTTCTGGAACAAATTACAATACTTGGAACCTAGCTATTACCATAGCTCTTGAAGCCAATAAAAAATTAGTCTTTTTTTTATGGGTTTTTGCCAAGACCAGAGAGTTGGCATCCTCATCACAAGATATGGAATCGATGCAACTCTATGGTCAAATCTTGGATCCTAAATTCGGTGACCAAGGAGATTTATGGAAGCATACTGCAGTTTAATGAAGCATCAGAGATATGGAGGGATCTTTTGAGACGCTTCCACATCAATAGGTTGCCTCGCTCATATCAAATTACGCAGCAGATTGCTTCTTTGCAGCAAGGCTCTCTAAACTTGTAGACTTATTACACGAAGTTGAAGACATTGTGGGATGATTTAGAAGCCTCGGATAATGTGAAAACTTATGGTTACTACCAATGTTGTAAAGGAATGTCAAGCAGGTCAGAGAATAACAAGATGATCAAGTTTCTGGCAGGATTGAATGAGTCATATGTTAATGCTCGTGGTCAGATAATCATGAAGAAAAGCATACCTAATCTTGATAAAGTTTACAACCTATTGGACCAAGACTACAGTCAGTGGAGAATACAAAACACATATCCATCTTCGGCTTTCCAAGTCAGTGGGTCAGTTGGTGATGCAGCAGCTCAAGTCAACACCAGCTACACGGGACAGAATACACAACTGCCTATTTGTTCTCATTGTGGGTATACAGGACACATGGTGGACAAGTGCTACAAAATCCATGGTTATCCACCAGGATTCAAGCACAAGCAAAAGAAACCTGCAGCAGCTCAACTTGCTCTTGCGAGTTCAACGGAAACAGAACTAGGAACAATAACAAGTCAGCTAAAGACTCTTTCTATGAACCAAATTGAAGGATTAATGGCTTACTTCCACTCTCAATTGTCTCTGCCTGCTACGCAAAAGGAAACCGGAACATCTTCGAATGGGACCATCACAACACTTCCATGTATGTCTTTCTCTTCTGGAACACTTGCATTTATAGGTATATTGAGAACAATAGGGAGTGTTTTAGCGACAAACACTTGGATAGTAGACAGTGGGACAACACATCATGTGTCTCACAATAGAAATATTTTTTACAATCTCTGTACGACTGTGGACAAAACTGTGGGTTTTTCTACATGGATGAGTGTGAAAATAACAGGAATATGTCATGTCATAATGAATGAGAACTTGGTATTGCATAATGTGTTGTTCATACTGGATTTTAGACTCAGTCTGCTTAGTGTCAATCAGCTCACGAAGGATGTCAGGTGCAGATTGGTTTTTGATGAAGCAACTTGCATTATACACGATCATATGAAGGGAATGATGATTGGACGAGCTGATCACATCGGGAATCTCTACATATTGGATCAAGCCTCACTGCAAAGAAATGAATTTTCTTTTAATGTGTCTGTAAATGCTCTAGTAGATAGAAATCTATGGCACCACATATTTCGCCATCCCTCTATTTCAAGAATAGATGTATTGACAAATGCACTTGGATTACAGAAATCAAATAAAAAGAGCCTTCACTGCAAAATATGTCCTCTTGCCAAACAAAAGAAGTTGCCATTCGTTTCACACAACAATATTTGTTATGACCAAAGTGAGAGGAGTATGTGCTGACAATGCATCAAAACTGAGGTTTGAAGCCTTGTACAAATCAAAAGGGATAATGGCTTATCATTCTTGTCCCGAAACACCATAATAAAACTCGGTGGTGGGAAGGAAACATCAGCACATTTTAAATGTGTCAAGATCCTTGATGTTTCAGAGTCAAATACCTTTAGAGTATTGGGGAGACTGTGTGATGATTGCAGTATTTTTGATAAACATAACACCAACTCCTCTCCTACAAGAGAAATCCCTCTTTCAAGTGTTGACTTCAAAGATACCATGATATTCTGATATGAGAGTCTTTGGATGTCTATGTTATCGGTCAACTTCTTCAAAAGGAAGACACAAGTTTCAAGCGAGATCTGTGCCAAGTGTTTTCCTCGGTTATCCTTTGGGTTACAAAGGATATAAAACCTTAGACTTGGAGACAAATGAAGTCACCATTTCTCGGAATGTGACTTTCTTTGAGGACATTTTTCCTTTCAAAGACAACAAGGAAGCAATTGCAGATTTCGATTGCTTGTTAGAATCCAATACAGGAAAGCATTTTGTAAAAAATGGAGATACTGGTGTTTTTGACGATGGTGGGAACTTGAATGATGCAGATGGAGAGGCGGAACTAGACAGAAATGGCACAGAGAATGGCGCAGAAAGTGCAGAGGATACAGAATTGGTGAGAATAATTTCTACACCTGACACATAATCAAGTAATGGCATTGCCACTTAACCTATAGTCAGCCCTCAGAGTACAAAAGCTTTACCAAGGCTAGAGAAGCGATCAACAAAACCTCCAACCTATCTTCAAGACTATTATTACAACAATAGTACACCCTCAATTCCATACCCTCTGATCAACTACATGTCTTATGCACACTTGTCAGACGAGTACAAGGTGTACATTAATGTTGTCAATCTTCTTGGAGAACCCTCTTTGTTCAATCAAGCTAAAAGATCTGAAGAATGGATAAGTGCCATGAATGATTAATAGTTGCACTACAAAAGACCAACACTTGGAGTATATGTTCTCTGCCATATGGTAAGCGTGCTATAGGCTGCAGGTGGATCTACAAACCAAGCTAAACGCAAATGGAAGCTTAGAGATTGTACAAAGCTAGGTTGGTGGGTAAAGGGTATAACTAGCAAGAAGGAATATATTTTGTGGATACCTTCTCTCCAGTGGCGAAGATGACAACAGTCAAGACCCTTCTTTCGGTTGCAGCAACAAAACGATGGAGTTTAAATCAGATAGATATATCTAACGCTTTCTTGAATGGGACTTTGGAATAGGAGATTTATATGCATCTTCCTCCAGGATACACGACAAAAGATAGGGACATTACCACCTAATCCAGTGTCCAAAATACAAAAGTCAGTATATGGGTTGAAGCAAGCTTCACGACAATGGTTTATCAAGTTTAATGAAACTATAGAGACCTTGGGGGTTCCAAAAGTCTCATACTGACCAAACTCTGTTCACAAGAAACATCTCAGGGAAGTACATGGCGGTTATGGTCTATGTTGATGATGTGATAATTGCATCAAACGATAACTTGGAAATTGATTTGTTAACAAAAGGTTTGGAAGCAGTCTTCAAGTTGCGGAACCTTGGACCCTTGAAGTATTTTTTAGGTCTTGAGATAGCAAGGTCTCACTTAGGAATCTCCATCTGCCAAAGAAGATACACCTTGGAACTGTTAGATGAAGCAGGAATGTTGAGTTGTAAGCCATCGACGATTCCCATGGATCCAAGTCAAAAATTAAGCTTACACAATGACGAACTGAGTGAACCAGACAAGTATAGTCGCATGGTTGGGAAGATGATGCATCTAACGATAACAAGGCCTGACATTACGTTTGCGGTCAACAAACTTTGTTAGTTCACTAGTAACCCAAAACCTTCTCATCTCAAGGCATCTAACAAGGTTCTGCAATATTTGAAAGGAACAATAAGACTTGGCCTTTTCTACTCTGCAACTAGTGACCTTATCCTTAAGGCTTTTACCGATGCAGATTGGGGATCATGTCTTGACACAAAGAGATCCACTTCGGGATTTTGTATGTTTCTTGGCACAGCTTTGATCTCTTGGAAATCAAAGAAGCAAGGTACAATCTCTATGTCTTTGGTAGAGTCAGAATACATGGCTATGGGATTTTGGGTTAAAGAGGTCCAATGGCTGATCAATCTATTGTCAGAGTTTCAGGTACATCAATCAAAACTGGTAGCCTTTTATTGTGACTCAGTTTCTGCAATTCACATAGCCAACAACCCAGTGTTTCATGAGAGAACGAAACACTTGGAAAGAAAGTGTCACATTGTTATAGAGAAAATGCAGAAATGCATGATAAAGATTCTCCATGTTATATCCGGAAATCAATTAGCGGATGTCTTCACTAAAACTTTGTTTCCAGCTCCTTTCAAGAACATAATCACCAAGATGTCTCTAACTTCTATATATTTGTCATCTTGAGGGGAGATATTAGTTTAATAGAGTGATTGGTTAAGTATTAGTGTTCGATTTTGTTTGGTTTCATAGTCTTAACCGGTTGGTTTAGTAATACCATCTCAAATTCGCTTGTATAAAAGATCTCCAAAACCAATTCATTAATCAAAAAGAAACGTTTTATAGTCATAAGGTCATCTTCTTCTTTTTTCTATGTTTCTTCATCTTTGTAATACATGTTATATAAGATTTCCTTTACTGCCTCAACAAAATGAAAAAGTTTATATTTGACCAAAATAATATTAAGTTGTTGATTTGAATTGTTAAAACAGAATTTACTAAATTAATATAAATCCTTTAACGTTTTGATAAAGTAGGTTTTAGTGCCATTTTGATCAAAAACTTTTGTGAAAGAAAATTGTCTTTTACAAAACCAGATAATAATTAGTGTATGCTTTGTCATAATCACATATATGTAGTATTTTATTATGTTAAGTTACATGCCTATAGTTGGATCTTTTGAAAAAGTAAAAAATATAGTTATAGATGGTTTTTTGTTAAAAGAATAGGTGGTTCAGATAATTTATAATTGAATGAACTATGCACTAAATAGTGTGTTCAAATTTTAAAGTGTTTTAATAGGAGAATCTAGATTATAAATCAAATTTTATTGATCGAATAATTATCTGTTGACAAAAAATAGAAAAAAATGATATTCTTTGTTATACTTAAAGTAAGTTAGTTTCATAGATATCTTGATGTTGATCTAAGATAGTTACCACCATTACCATCATATAAATTTAACTAAAAGACATTTCCCATTCCATGTTAAATTTTGGTGACGCAAATTAATGAAATAAGAAAATATAAGTTGGAGCATTTAATTCTCTCGTTGGTTGCATAAATATTGCTATCACAAAAGAAAATTAAACAAGTAAGGTTCAGAAAGTACACGTGTTGGGTGCAGTGTGGGCATTAAATGTGAGGCCACTAATGTTGTTACAGTTTCTTAAAAAGTTGAAACTCTTGACTGATTTATAATGATAGAGATCGTAATGGTTGCTACGTCAAAGGAAAAGAAGAACTTTCCAGAGGCTCAGTGATTGGTGCAGGTGCTTTTGTCTTCTTTTTTCAACTCAATTTATTGTTAATGTGTTACTAAAAGTTTAGAATGTTCACAACGACAAACTATTAACAGTGACTTCATAACTATGATCTAGAACATCTAATTTATGATTTAAAGGTGTTGAAATTACAAATAAAATCATAGAATAGAAGAAAAAAATCTTTTTGGTATAATTGGAAGGTTGGCACATTTCTAAATATTCCATTATTTTCAAAAAATCTTTACAATCTGTAGATGCTTTTATCTGTACCCGAAAATTAAACAGATAAAAAACTTGCCAACTAATCAGTAGAATGTCACAAATCTAAGATTTTAGAGAAAAGGAGGATCGAATTTGTCAGATTGGTTTGACAAAAAACCTAAAAGACAATGGATCTGATCAACCTAACAAAAAAATCTAGAGACAAAAGAAAAAAATAAAGAAGAAATCACATAAAAATACGAAAAAAGAAAAGAGAAAAATTGAGATTGTTGGCGACAGTCAAAAACACCACGAACAACAACATAAAAAAAAAATCCTCGATTTTAGAACTTAGAAAACAACAATTTTTTCTGAAATCTTGTAACCACCATCAAGTTTTCTTTTATTGTCAATTTTATCTAGATTTTTCAAATCAAACTCTAAATTTAAATTTTAAATTTTAAATATTAAATTTTATTAGTAGTACTCGTCCATTCGTTGGGTGATTCCTTGCTCCTTCGAGTGTTTTCTCGCTGTTTAGGCCGGTGACTGACTCCCGGGAGAAAAATTAGAAATCAGTTTAGTCACTTATATATTCCTATCAAATTATGTATATGATATTATTTAATTATTTATTAATATATATATATATATATATGATTTGAAACATTCAATATTTTAATATATAGATTATACATTTTTGTTCTATAATGTAAGACGTTATGCTATTATATTATAATATAATTCGAGTAGTAGTTGAATATATTTTAATTAATAATTATAAAATACAGTATTAGACATATTTAAAATTTACATGTAAATATCTTATTTCTTGTCTGAACAAGACCTAATATATAGCTAAACTTTACCTCTAAACTATTTTTTTCATTTATAGTGAAAAAAAATTAAATTTCGGTGTCAAAAGATTTGTAAAGTAAATACTACTACTAGTTCACATATCCTCGACAATTAATTACATTTTTGTCAACAAATAACTATTCGATCGATAAGACATGATCCATACCTTAAGTATTTCAATTAAACTATGATATGATTCGAATTCACTATTTGGTAGTTAGCTAAATTAGAGATAAATTAACTAAATTATATATTTAGTAGCTTGACTATTATTTATTATAATAAAAATACGAAGTTTCACAAAAAAACATCTTAAATATTATATAAAATAAAACAATTTTAAGACGTTTGTATGCAAAATTTATATGTATTTAAGATAGAGCATTTAAGACTATGCATAACAGTGCCGGTAGATGCGGTGTTTACACTATCGAGAGGGGTCATTACAAGTTATTGCATCTTCCTCTGTTTTTACGAAGGAATCTTAACAAATTCAGTTAAATTGTGCAAGTTCACATCGCCATTACTTTAAAAGTTTTAGGTTTTTTTTCTTTCTTCTTTCTTTTTTATAAATTGTAATAACTATGCCAAAAATTAGGTGAATTAGTTTATTTCTGATTTAGCTAAATATTATATAATGAGTCCGAATTCCACATTTCCTAGTTAAAATATTTAAATTATGGATCAAATCTTGTCCATTAAATTGTTAGATTATTGACAAAAAAAATAGTTTATAATCACTATAAGTTAATTTTATTAACTAGCTAAAAAAAAACTATTGCTAATAATATGAAAAGACTGCGGTAAAAGAGATGATATAGATTACGAGATTGCCAAAAATGAAGACAAGCGATCTAGCAATGGTGTTACAATGTCTGGTCTATTTTTTTTGTAGTTATTGATCAATATGTGTTAACTAGGTCTTAGCATATTTCTTTTGTCAATAATTATTGCGACAAATTTCTTTTTCTCAATTCACAAATTTGTGTCTTCGGGCTCAAGCCTTAGCAATGAGAAAAGCAATATCGATCAGAGGTCTGGGAGTAGTGAATGATTCCATGGCCTTGGATTCCCTCTGGTTGATTCAGATCCTGAAAAAACTTGATGTCATCAAAAGAGCTTTATGGAGTTTTAGATGACATTAATGATATGTCTCTATCTTCTAATTTTTTCATGACATAGTTGGGAATGATCGAATCTTTAATGTCATAGTTATTAACTACATTATCATAACCATTGAGAAAGTCCGACATTAGACCTTAGCATTCAAGTTTAATACTCCAGCTTGTTTATATTTTCACTTGAAAACAGAGTTCCAATCGACTTTACATTCTTTATTTTTTTTAACTAGATATAAGATTAATCTTAATGATTGTGGTATTGAACCTTGATTCAATATTACAGTTTATGATTTTAAGTTATAAACCGTTATCAAATGAAATGGAGAGAATTAGAGAAGAAGAGAAAGAAGACAAAAGAGAAGAAGAGCAATTGAATTGTCTTGTATTGATAGATGATTGAATTATTTAACATAATTGTTGTGAGCAATTTCATAAAAAACTTAAAACCAAATATCTGTTTTTTTCGTAGAACAAGTTAACTAAATTAAATATCCAAACCAAAATAAGACAACTTCCTAATCTATGGTGTTGAAAGTTAGTGAACAAGTTCTAAGTGCATGATCATTAGTCTGTGTTGTAAATTTGTAATTATTAAATATGAAAGAGACTGGACATCAACAACTAGACCTTATACAAGCTCAAAATGTGGTTGTGACGTTCATTGGCGTGACCATAACTGACTGCTTCTGATTCACCATTAACGACTCATTTTCTCATCGCTCTGTAAAGCTTTTGGCTTTGGGAAGAAAATAATACTTTACTTTTTAATTAAAGTCGGTCTTAAGTTTGATTTCTCCGATCGGAAACTAAATTATTATTATTTGACCAGACGAAAATAAGATTATGCATTAGACTTCATTAGAATATCTAGAGTCAAGTTTTTAGTTTTGGTTCCTTGATAATTAGTTGGATTTTGGCCTAGACCGCAATGTAACAAAAAAGATTTTTTTTTTTTTACTTTTTAGATTAGAATATAGACTGTTAGTATTTGACGATCATTGGCGTCTTTATTTTAAGTTAGAAAGTAACATTTTTTATTATGTTGAAAATTTACAAAGTAGTAAATTGACCAAGTTTTAGAAACGCCAACCATTTACGATCGTTGAACGCAGCCCACAAACTAAGTCGAAGATTAACAAATCCTATATTCTGAGGTAAATCCTACATTTATTTCCAGTTTCTTCTTCTTTTCTTCTATTATTAATTAGATAGAACGAGGTCAATCTTTATCACTTTTATTCTTTTTTTTTGTCAATAACAAATAAACAATGATTTATTCGAAAGCAGTTTTTCTTTATTCCTTTTTGATAAAATTTCATTATATCTTAGACATATATAGATTTCTATTGTATATTCTCGTCTCCTATATAACAAAAGTGTATGTATAAGTTTGAACGAGTACGTGTTAGAATTTTTTTTTAAAAATGTAATGATAATAGATATATATATATATAAGTATTATTTAATTTTATTCTTATATCCATAATTTTTACACTAATATCATTTGGATACGCAAATTATAATACGCTGAAATATTACAAATCAACACGGATATATATATATATATATTTCAAAAAAATCATTATTTTAATATTTTCTTATCAACATCATTATTTTTAATATACTAGAAGAATAAGGATTAATTCTTACTAAATTAAATACATATAAAATTAATTTTAAAAAAGAAAAAAAATCATGAGATAGAATAATACACTAACACATACATATTCAACAAATATTTTTCTCATCAAATCAAAATTGTGCCAATAAATCATCTCGTAGAAGTACACGATTAGTGGAATTTGATCCTTACAAAGCAAAAGTAAATAAAATAAAAATTGCCAACAATAGAAACGTAATATTTTGTATGAATAATTGGGTAGCGGGAAAATGCAAGAACTTAAAAAAAAGCAAGAGGTTTTGCCATGCTTGACTCTTTTTGTGTTTTTCTTTTTTGCAATTAGTAATTAATTTTAGGTATTTCTGTTGGGAAAGCAGCGGGAAGGAAGGAAGAAAGATGAGAGATATATGACAAAAGGAGATTGGTGTTGTTTTGAACGACGACTTCTTCTCCTTTCTCTCTTCATTCTCTATTTTACAATTTCATCTCTCCTTTTCCCCAGATTATCCTTATCATTATCAAACTCTCTCTTTCTTCAGATTTTGGCATCTCCTCGTATATCAGATTCGAGACCCTCTGTTCTATTTCCTACAATGGCAACTGTAAGAACATTATCTCTTTTCATTTCTTTCTAATTTTCACATCTTAATGTCGAATTCTGAATAATCTGATATGTGTTGATATGATTTTCAAAGTTCTTTCCTTTCATATAATGCGTTGAGATTATCTTGACAAAAGTCTCAAACTTTCGTCAGTTATATGAATTTTGATGATCAACAATGGTGTGTTTGTGGGTTTTGATATATACTTGAGGTGCGTAGGGAAACAAAGGGAGACCATTGCCAAAATTTGGGGAATGGGACGCGAGTAATCCAGCGTCAGCTGAAGGATTCACTGTAATATTCAACAAAGCTCGAGATGACAAAAAGACAAAGAAAACCGCTGTTGCAGGTCCTGAGAGTCTGGTTACACCTCCAAGGAATGATGAATCTCATCAGAATAGCAACCATAATAAACGTAATTCTCAAACGCCACGAGCAAAGGTGCTTTCTTTTCTTCTGATAGAGATCCAAATCTTGATAAGTGTTAGATTTTTTACGGTGTATATATACAATGTTTCCTCTGGTGACTTATCTTTTGTTTACCTTCTTTGATTGTGCAGAAGAGATGGCTTTGTTTCTGCAAGCAGAACCATTAAGCAGAGTTATCTTTAACAAATTATCGTCAAAGATGTTGGAGCAAACTTCTCTTCTTCTTGCTTGTTGAGTTTCTCTTTTCAACTTTCTGGCCACGTTTGGATATATGAATATGTATTATTGTCGCTGCTTTTTTTATTTAAGTATATAAAGATTGAGACAAGTAGAAGTGTCGTTATGCATTAACGAAATATAAAACTTCAAATCTATACGTAAGGTCTGATTGCAGTTTCAACAGCTGACTCTGGAGTCGCTAAACTCGTTCCAGGGTTTAGCTATCATCATATCCAATATGATGAGCCAAGCAGGGTGAACAACCAATGAAAATGTTCATCAAGCAAGTAAATTAATGAAAGAAACAGGCAGGCTCCATTAAACCTCAAGAGTCAGAGGGTTGTTACAGATTACAAAGTTTCTTAGTGAAAACTTGTCAAAAGCATTGAGGATGGGCTTGCAACATAGATATTGTTTGGAGAGTATAATTTTACCTAAAGGTTTTGTATAGAAATTTCAAACCCATGATAGAGACAAAAGGTATAAATTATGTAAGCTCGTGAATGTTTGGTAGTCAATTCCAACCGCCACTTTCACTCCCATTTGCACCGCCCTGAGGAGGTTCTACAACAGCATGGGAGCCTCCTGTGGAACATGGCGGCTGGACAGAATGGTCAAATCTACATGCTGGACCGAATTTGCAAACGCCATATCGACTGTAATGTGTGTAGATGTTTTGATCCTGGAATTTTGTCTAGCAATCAATCAAAACTCGAGAAACTTCTATTTTAAACATTTTAAATTGGTTTCAGTTCTAGATTGATTCACTATGTCATTTAGGCTATTATAAGAGTCAAATAGTCCATAATATATTCAAGAATTACGAACATTTCTAAAGAATAGATCATCAATAAAAAGTCTGCAATTTTCTAATAATAGCACAACAGAACAGATAACAGAAGGAAACAAAAACTTACAGGTCTAAGGGGCAAACCCTTGTCATTGAGAGCATAAGGAGGCAGTTTCGGCAATCGATTCTTAGGATGATGGTATTTGCAATTGAATTTGAACCTACAATCCCCTGTTTTCATATAATAACTGCACTCAGGTTGATCAGGACGTTCTGGAAATTCTTCAGCAGGCATTTCATGTTGGTATTGGGAACTTTCAGCTGATGAATTTTCATAAGGTATGTGCTGGAAGGAGAAAACACACTCCTTTCTGGTGAATAAAATAGAAGCCCAGGACAATACGAAAGATAAGATGAAATCGTCATAGGTAATCCCATAGAATTACATATGAATCAAGAGCTGAAGTACATACTACTTGATAGCCATTCCACTCCTGAGTTTGAGATGGAACTCCATGTGTTTGCGACAACATGGCTGGTATATGGATGTCTCCATGCCAAAAAATGCGCATATTTACTAAGATGGTCGACCACAACTAATATCACGTTCATTTCCGAGGACAATGGTAACCCCTCTACAAAGTCCATGGTGACATGTGACCATATTTGAACAGGAATCGGAAGTGATTGTAGCAAACCTGCAGGACTCAGTGTGCTGTATTTGTGTGTCTGACAAACTGGACACTCGCTGATATAACGCTCGATGTGAGCCTTCATGCCTTTCCAATGGAACTGGAGCTGTATCCGTTTCATGGTCTTCAAAACTCCCGCGTGACCTCCCTGCAAGGAATCTTGATACTCATGCAGTAAAAGAGGAATAAAAGCGTCGACGATAATGAAGATGGTCATTCTGAATGGAGTATAAATGCGGTGATAACTGGCCAGAAGTGAACTGCTGTCGTAATGCTTGGATCTCTGCATTAGTGTCAAGTTCCTGAAACAATTTGGAGAGTTCCAGAGTTCTCGGAACTGTGAGAGCCCGCAAGGAAGCAGAGTCCAATGCGTCTGGTAAGGCCATACTGTTCTGTACAAACGTACACTTCTTTTGGTTCGCAAACAGCTGCTGCGTTTGTAAAACCTGAAAAACCTTAGTAAGGTGGTCAACATGCTCAGAAAAAGACAGGCTATATACGAGGATATCATCAAAAAATATGAGCGTGAACTTCCGAAGAAAAGGTCGGAATAATTCATTCATTAATCTCTGAAAAGTGGCCGGTGCATTGGTTAAGCCGAAGGGCATAACCAAGAACTCGCAATGACCATCAAACGTCCTGAATGCGGTCTTATCAACATCCTGTTCACACATTCTAATCTGGTGGTACCCGGAATGCAAGTCCAATTTCGAAAAAACACAAGCATCTTTCAATTCATCCAATAACTGATCTATAGCAGGTATGTGATACTTATCCAGAACTATGGCTCTGTTCAATGCTCTGTAATCAATACACAACCGCCAGCCATTGTCCTTTTTTGGAACTAACAGCACCGAACTCGAGTATGGACTGTGACTTGGTCTAATTAGACCTTTGGACAGAAGATCCTGAACTTGACGGCCCATCTCCTCATTCTGAGCGTGTGGATAACGATAGGGACGTATTGACACAGCATTCATACCAGGTTTCAACGAGATAGAATGTTCTTGCCCTCGAAGAGGTGGCAGTGAAGAAGGATCCTTAAACAGCACAACAAATGATGTCAATAAGTCATTGAGTAATTGCTGTGAATAAGAAGAAGTGCGCAACCACTGCATGCCTAATATGAAGTCGACAGATCCTAATTCCAAGGAAATAAAGTCAGTCTCAAAAACAGTGTTAGCAACCGAAAATTGTACTCCTTGACAATCCCCTTGACACTTGACCTTTACTCCCGTACCCAATGATACTTCGCAACCTGAAAGTACACGACAATTGATCTGTAATTTGGTGGCTATTACTGGGGAAACAAAGTTGTGGCTAGCTCCACTATCCAGAAGAATGACTACTTCCGTTTTCCCGACCAAACCTTGAACTCTCATAGTCCGTGGTGTATCAGCCCCCAAAAACACACTAAGCGATAATTTGCAACATTGTGGCTGGAAAACAATCTCCTCATCCGTATTCTCCTCCAACATACCTTTGGACAACAATATATCACAATCACTTGTCAAAAGCATGACCTGAAGCTCACTCTTCGGGCACTTGTGACCCGGAATCCAGGGAGCATCACAACGGAAACAAAGAAGGACATTGCTACTGCGGCAGGAAGGACATTGCTACTGCAGCCAAAACGGAGAAGGAATTTACCCCGAAAGTCGGCCCAATCCGTGAAAGGAGCTCTACTAATCTCCCAATCGAACCAACTGAGCACTCTACCTGTTAATCCCAGAGCAACTAAACGAAATTTCTTTGAATCAGTATACTGTCCCAAAAGAAAGAATCTTTCTAATAAGCTCAGCCATGTATGGGCGTCTGAGCCATCAAAAGTTGGAAGATCAATTTTCTTCAAACAAGTATCGCGGTTGGTAAGAGAAGCTGCCAATGACGAAGTACTAATCGCACTGCAATCTTGAACTGGTTGCGAGTGAGAATTGGAAGAATTTACTTACCCGTGTTCTTGAAGATGAGCCGAAGGTTGCGATGCGCCGAAGCCCAAAGAAGGAGGATCATCGAATTTCTTCACCGGAGGAGACGGACTAAGCAAGTGAAGAATGGTGTCTACGCGATTGCTCAACGAAGTATGGTGTTCGTCCGCCAATTTTTTCGAGTCTTGCAACCCCAGTTCCACCTTCCCCAATCGCTCTGGAAGTTGGTCCAGGCGAGAATCATGAGCCTCAAATCGAGCAATAGTTTCGGTGCTAGCAAACAATTCTGGCGGTCTCGTCATTGGAGATATTGAAGTTAGTAACTCACCGCACCAATTGTTAAGAGAAAAGTCAAGATTCGAAGAACAATTCTCTTTTTTTCTCTGTAAAACAATGTAACAGTTTTCTTTTCACAATAATCTCCGTAAAAAACAACTAATAACAATGTGTTCCTCCTTATATACCATTATCCATTCCCTCTATTACAATTAGAAGCTTTCTATCTCTTAACCAAGTCTAGTTCTTGACCGTGGCCAATCCTTAGAGTCTGGTCCTCTTCTTCCCGATGTTGGTTCTGCACCTCCTCCGGGTTAAGACGTTTCTTCCTTCGTGTGTAAACCGACCAGGGCATATCAGAGAATAAAATGAAACTTCAGAAAACAATTGTCTGATGCACGACGAGGGCATGTAACAAGGTTAAGAGGAGAAGTAAAATCAACCTTGCAATCTACCAGTCTCAGTTTATCAGTATCCTCTTCCTTTTCTCGTACTTTATTATCCCTAGAAATTTACAAAACAACGGAACTTAGACAACGTAAAAGCATAAACAATAACAAAATTTAGATTTAAAACTAACAGTTCTTCTGCCCCCTTAGTATTTCTGAAGTACACAAACCCTTAGCAAGTGCGACATAGATTGGTTTTATCATGAGCAATCCAATTACTAATAAAGCTTTATCCTTTTGTCTTCTGGCAAGACATAACGCTCACAAAGATATACCCATGTGCCATTGATTAAAAAGTTACATTCTTTTCTTTACAAATCTTCCTTAAGATCAATTATTAAAAAACACAAACACATACACAATTAACAAGCAATATCCTTGTTAGAAGCAAAAGTGCAAAAATGGGAAAACTAATCTCCTTAGTCAAAAAAAAGCATAAGGGAAAGTGTGGAAATGAAGTATCATACTTGGACTTTTCCTGGAAGCGGATGATTGAATTTGCAACTCGATCCGAATTTGCAGCTTCCTGTTCTCATATAAAACGAGCAATCCTCTGCACCTGGCCTCACTGCAAACACAATTTCTCTCCTTTCGAACCTATTCTGACACTCACTCTCATTCTCGCTTCCACCGTCATCATCTCCGTCTTCTTCCTCCGGATTGGTGTCAACTACATTCGAATCTAAACCTCCATTACACTCAGAGACGCTCATCTTCGTCTCACTCTGCCTTCTCGAAACTTCATCCAAACCCACATTCATAAATTGGTCAGTCAGGTCCTCCGCAGAAAGATCAGAAAGAGATCCGATCAGCAAAAAGACACAAGTTTTGGCTCAAACCCATCTGCAATTGCTTCGGAATTGACCATCTTTTTTTCTTTTCTTTTTTCTTACAAATCACATTACAAAAACCCTAACTTAAGGGAATGAAGAAAAGAAGATCAAAGGGTTGAACTTTGAAGAACGAAACTGATATTGTCGTTTATATTGTCACGAATGAGAATCCCAAAGAAGCCGTTGCTTGGTTTATTAACAGGAGGAATTAATAAAATAGTTCAATAAAATGGATCAATTAGTAGATTATTCATTTAGTATTATAAATAGTAAAAATAATGAAATTATTTGTATTTTTTAAAGTATAAGGTTATTACGAAAATCATTTAAATTTAATTATTTAAAATATATTTTAAAAATATTTTTGTTTTTTATTTTTTTTCGACGAAAAAGAAGAAACCATGATTTTTCTTCCACATTTTGTTGTGTTTTGTGTCAATTTCTTAGATTTTCGGTACTCTATAATCATCTTCATCTATTTTTTAAGGTATGAATTCATTAATTCCATTTTCATGAAAGTCTACAATTCCAAAATTGAGTATTTTTTATATAACTCGAATATGAGGGTTTTGTTAAGTGAATTGAGTTGCATTGTGTTAAATATTGGTGGGGTATTTTGATTAGAGCACAAAATTACAGACCTACATAACATTTCAAAAAGTTAGGTTGAAAATGATGAATAGTGACGAAAAACCTACATAACAATACGTAAAAAACCTACATAACAAACCTACATAACTGTATGTAAAGAACCTACATAACACTACATAAAAATACGTAAAAAACCTACATAACAGTACATAAAAAACTTACATAATAGTACGTAAAAAACTATATGACAATACGTAAAAAACCTACATAACAGTACATAAAAAACCTACATAACAGTACGTAAAAACCTACATAACATTACGTAAATAACCTACATAACAAATACGTAAAAACCTACATAACAGTACTTAAAAAACCTACATAACAGTGCATAACAGTACGTAAAAACCTACATAACAGTACATAAAAAACCTACATAACAATACGTAAAAAACCTACATAACAATACGTAAAAAACCTACATAACAGCACATAAAAACCTACATAACAGTACATAAAAAGTTTACATAACAGTACATAACAAACATACATAACAATACGTAAAAAACATATATAATAGTACGTAACAAAACATACATCTACCATAATTTTTTCTTTTTACGCGTGGCTAACGTGGATTATTCATTAATGACAATTTCGTAATATTATTTTTCTTTTCAAAAAAAATAAGAATAAAACTACTTATTTGACATTAAAAATAGATTTATAATTTCAATACTTTTAAATTAAAAATGTAATTAAGTCATTTTTTAAACTATTTTAATAATTCAATCTTTATTAATATTGTTGACAAGTTCCAATAGTTACATGCACAATTTAAAAATTCCATGCAGTCTTCCAATTATTTTGCCTTTTAATGATTACATACTTGAACTTTCTAATCGTTGTCAAAACCAATGAGACGACAGAGAATACAACAAGTTGAGAATTAAAATTTGTAGTTGCAAACGTTAAGATTTGGACTCACTAGCGTGTTTAGAATTAGAGACCTATAAGACAAATTTTAATAAAAAAAAGTTTTTTATATATTAGAAAATCTCAAAATTTTATATATTTTAAAGAAACAAAAATTTATATATTTTGAAAGTATTAGATAAATATTTTTTTTATTAATAGATACGCCACTTTAAACTGAATTAAACCTCAAAAAAACAAGAATTACAATCTTGTATTATGGCATGACAATGTGTTGTGATTGTGAGCGTATAAATAATGGCAAATATTTGTATTGCAAAATGTAATGATGTAATTAAGAAGAATTAATAAATTAATCTCAATAAGAGAATACTGAAATGTTCAAACCTTTTTGGTAGGTTGGGTCTTCTTGTCAAGGGTCAAAGAGTGCACCTCCGTACACTTACCATCAACCAACCAAAATAAACCACGTACATAAATAGTTAAAAGTCATTGTTCGCCGAATTCTTCTTCTTAGTCGATAAATAGCATCAACTACCTCTATTCGTAGATTCTTTAGTCTTTTTTTACTAATTAGTTTATGTTTAGATTGTATACATATCTCCCGGGGTTTAATGTATACCCACTAACAAAATCAAGGTGTTGTTTTGCTTAATTATCACTTAAGAATTTATAAATACGTTAAGATGATGTGATATGCATAACTATTTTGTATTTCTCCTAAGCAGATAAACTTTGAAGTCAAGAAACATAACGAAACAGGGAGAATACACATGGTTTCAAATTGCTAATGCGCAAGAGAATCAATGTGATGATTCATAGAGACCAAACAACAATTTTTTCTTATATATCATTTTGTCAATATGAGAGTATATTCTTAGGGGTCCAAGTGTTAACAGAAGCGTTTAATCCGAGATTCTGCTTTCAATATCTATACTAATAAAATCAAGATTTTGAGACATCTTAAACCATCCACATCAGATTTTTTAACTAATGATGCTAAGTAACCATAAATTTTCTTTTTCTATACTAATAAAAGCAAGGTTTTGAGACCTCTTAAGCCATCCACATTAGATTTTTTAATCTCTTTTAATGATGACATGTCAGCATAAATTTTCTAAAACAATTCTTAAAGAACTCACTTAGTGACTCACCTTTTAAACATCACACACTCTATGTTTAAGCGTAGTTTAATTAAAAAATCGATGGAAACTAAATGGGCATTGATCCAAAATATATTTAAAAGTGATAAATGTTACTGAAATTAATCACAAAAGTTTTTCTTCCAATTTTCTAACGTTCCCTACTGTAAGTATTTGTCTAATTTGTTTAATCTTTAGTGATTTCTTATATTCTCTTTGTCTCAAACTAATATGGTTCATTTGATAAAAACAACCCCTAGTATTTTCCTAGAAGATCATCAATGTCAAATATTCTCGACCCTTGCTTTATTAGGTACACCAATCTGAATACCTCTTTTTTCTTTTTGTTACCTTTAAATTTGTTTTTTTCCTTTTTTCTTTTCGAGATTATTTTGCTAAGCGGGTTTTGAAAATTGTTTGATTGATTTTAACATCTATAGCTTCCATATTTGTTCGTTTAATTATTACTTTACTATGGGTTTTCGCAGTGATCCAAACAAAGCAACAACAGAGAGTAACCAAAACAAAGAGTAAAAAATCATAATTTACGGACTAAATTTTACAACTTATATGTTTTTAGTGACCAATTTATATTAGTCCCAAAAAAACTGACTAGCTTATAAGTTCTTTAATTTGTCATCTATTAAGAAAGGTAACATAACTTTTTTTTTTTGACAACGGCATATTAAGCAAAACGGAAAATAAAAAACCCGTCACTCCCAGGTCACCAATCATAAAGGAATTCCCTTGCTTGTCGAGCCAAAGAATCCGCTTTATAATTCAGTGACCTTGCGATGAGTGACAATGAGAAGCCCAACAAAGAATCACGTACTCTCTCGAATCTCTCCTGGTGTGGACTGAAGGCAGGCCAATCGTCCGGTTGCTCCAATATCCTCACTGCCGTCTCGCAGTCCGTCGATAACTCTACTACGGAGACACGAAGGGCCACCAAAGATTCCATCACCCATATGACTGCTTCCACCTCCGCATGTGTCGCCGAAAGTTTTCGTGAAACTCACTTGGCTCCTTCTTGTTTTCCACCCACTGAATCTGAGAAGCAATACCAACCTAAACCAGAGAACTGATCGGTAGTCTTCCAGGATGCATCCACAAAACACTTAAAGCCCGTGAACTGCATATTAGTTGTGGTAGGGAAAACATAGGGAGATCTTCTGACATTTATCCTCCTGTCAAGCCTGCCTGGGATGATTGGCACCCCTGAACTTGCTGAGGACCACTCTGCATAATCAGAAACGGCAGTACTCAACACCCGTTGTGGATCCAGAGTCGTACTTGAAAAGCAGAACTCATTTCTCGCTTTCCAATTCTGCCATAATATCCAAGGAAATACCTGATACTCTATCTTGACCGACGCTAGTCTAAGTAGATAGTCTAAGTTAGACCAGATTGATGCACCAGGAAACCTACTCGGGGGCGATGGTATGCAGGATAAAGCCCAAACCTGTAATGCCGGCGGGCAGAGGAACAAGGCATGATTAATAGACTCTTGTTCCTCATCGCAACGAGCACACCTAGGAACAGAAATAATTCTTCTCTTAGCTATGTTCTGACTTACTGCAATACACCCTGATAATATCTGCAATAGGAAATGCTTTATCTTGTTTGGACAGTGCAATTTCCAGACACTACTATACAGAACCTCAAAACCAGGTCCCACTCGACAGTGGTCCATATTAATTAGACGGTTGGCTAAGCAATAACCAGACTTTACCGAATATCTCCCTGTAGGCGTATAATGCCATCCCCAATAATCTTGGCGTTCCCGGATTGGAATGGGAATACCAAGAATCAAATCTACATCTTCCGGATCAAAATACTGTCTGACTAAGATCTCCTTCCATCGACCCCGAGATTTATCAATAAATTGATTCAATGTCAGGTCTGGGAATAAGCTCAGATTTGACCATCTTGCCGGTCTCGGGGTCGTATTTGGAATCCACGAATCATACCACACCTTGATTGTTTTCCCATTTCCAATTCTCCGAATACCACCCTTATCCACCAAACTTTTGGCAGACATCAAACTACGCCACCCATATGAGGGTAGACCCCTCAAATGTGCCTCTAAAAGACATTGGTCCTTATAATACCTACCCTTGTAATACATCAGTTACTTTCTATAAATCACATAATTTTTTTGTTAACAGTTTCTTTAAAACACTTTTACATTGACATGTCATTCAATTTTTTTTGTGCTAATGCTTCAGAATATTTTTTATATTAAAATTATTATTTTATTTTTATACTCTTAAACAACTAAGCTACAATAAATATAATATTTGATATATGAATACAAGCAAAGCAAAAATTTCTATTAAAATGACATTGAAAATAGAAAACGATAGTATGATTTATGAATCAAAATCACAAACATAGAAAATCTAAAAGAAACAAAAGAATATGAATATATGACCAATGCTCACAGCTATCTCGAATCTACAATTGCAGAATTTTAGGCCTTCGATTTTGTATGTCTTGGTCTCTTTTTGATGTGTTTTTCCTTTTTCAAGTCCATTTTGTTTAAAAAAATTTTTGTTCCTTATAATTTTTCTAAGCTTTTAAATACGTACAAGAAGAATATTAAAGACATTGAATTCCTCCTCTTTGACTCCAAGGTACATTGAAATCTATTTCTTCAAAATATACAACACTAATTTTTTTTTGTATCAATACGACTGCAGGGAAATGCAGTTCAAGGTTTTATTTCGGCAAACCGGACAATTTGGTTTCAAGAAGAATTGATGGCGACCACAATATACAAATTGAAAAACTTCATGGTCAATCCCAGCAAGAAGTACTACTGTGTCTCCGACTACAAACACTCCATCTCTTTCACTGACAAAACAACATTCCTCCCGGCACTACTCGGAGATCACGTAATTGAAGAAGACAAGTTTAGGCTAAAGACTTTCCAAGAGTTTTCTGCAATTTCTGACACTAACATTGACCTCTTCGGTAACCCAATACTTACCCATTTACAATACTTAACACATAAACATCACGCCACACGAACTTACTTTTACGTCTTTTAGATGTCATAGGTGAGCTCCGCGTAATTTCAGGTGACAACCTCCACTTGACATCCACTGAAGAAATGACACCTCAAGTACATGACACAAGATCAAGTGATAGAGTGTTTCTACACCTCCAACATCAAGAGTAAGCCCTCGCAAGCTTTACGCTTAATACATCTCTCTCTCAAGATAACGACCTCACATTTAATATTCAGGTGTGACATAATTCGTGTTAGCTTATGGGGAAACATTGCCGAAAAATTTAGGACGCGATGGAATAACGCACACGTCAAGCTAAAACTGATTCTCATCACTACTGTGAATCCAAAATCTATTGGAAGTATATTTAATTCCTTGTTCACTAATCTCAAATACAACTACAACTTATATTCGATCCCACTACACACCTAATTTTCCTACATGTACTGTGACCCTAAGCTCAACATCAGCTACCCGCCTCTTTTTTGACAATGACGTTGATGACACCAAAGGTTTTTTCAAAATGTATATTCTCGGATGCTATTGCATGATTACCATCATTTCCCAGTGATAGCCAAATCGATGCTAACATAACAACAAAAACACATTTCAGCTTATCTCAAAGTGACAAAAAACTTCCTACTGTTTCAAGCGCATCATCCTCCATCACAAAACTGGAAACTGTGACTATCAAAGAATTACAACAGTATCTACAAAATGAAACTCCATATGTAAGTCTCTTTTCAAAACTGATAACCCTACAAGTTCTAAACTCTATAACACAGTCATCAAGATTATTAATTACTTTCCAATGACAAACAAACAAGGCGGCAAGCTTTATCTGTCTCGCTACAATAGATTCCATCGACGAACAATATGGTTGGTACTACATCTCGTGCAGTAGCTGTAACACAAAGCTGGGAAAATCCGGCTCCTCATTCTACTGCAACACATGTCTAAAATACAACAATGTCGGCCTCATCAGGTTTACACACTATGCTTTCATTTGAAAAGGACATGTCCAGCACAAACATAAACTAAACAACAAATAATTGTATCCAAATGGATGTGTAGGTACCGCTTTGAAGTAAGAGTCTGTGACCACAACAAAGACACAACATTATTTGTGATTTTTGACGTGAAGGGACAAACTTTGCATGATGGAAATCTTCTGAAATTATAAACGCATTCATCAAGGTATATTCAATGCCCTTGCACCTCAAAAACACACCTACACCTTCCATACAAGTAATAACCAAATTTTGTTATCTTTTTACCCAGGGAGATGATAACAATGAAGCACTAAAAACTAAAACTCCTGAAAGTTTAAAACACATTATTGGCCAAACTTGCAAATTCCATATCAAAGTGTCAATGTACAACTTCCTAGCTTCACGTCAAACTTTCACTGTCTCCCGTATTATTCCGAACGACGTTGGCTTGAACGACGAGGCGTCCGGAATAAACAACCCCATATCTGCTGACTGTGCAATTCTTTCCAAGGTCAGAACACACATCCAAACGAAATATCCGATGAAGACGTGAAGAACGAGAAGCGCCCCCGTCTAGACAAATAAACCAGCTTATTCACCTCACATTACAAGTTGTTTCTTTGATTTAATTTAGAATCATTCTCAATGTTACAAGTTTTGTCAATTTCATGTCCCTCCATACTATTCACAAGTTCCATCTTATTTCCTTTTTTTTTGGTTTAACTTCCACTCAATGTTCATTACTATCCAAATGTTGTGTTTTGTTAAATACGCATACATTAATAAAGTCATCCAAAGTTTATTGAATCTATCATGACACAAACCTGCAAATGGTTTCATTACTCCAAGGTGTAGATAATGTGTTGATAAAGAGATTGCATGAAACATAAGAATTTATTGTAATGTAAGATGAACTATATTTATCTTTTTTTTTTACATATTTAAAAAACCTAAATTGAATATGAACCGAGTCAAAGAAAAAAGTTAAATAGGTTTCTTTAAAATAAAATTTCTTTAGAATACAATTTTCATAATATATTATATAATCAATTAGCTTATATAACATAATTTAGTTATTATATATTTGAAAAAATACTAAAATTTAACCATTTATTATATATCTAGATTTTGTCATTCAAAAATCAAAACCCTCTAATCATCTGAAATTGAACCTTCTTCTTCGTCCAATTCTTCATCTCTTTTTATTAAGTAAGTCCATTTCGATTTTATTAAAACAAATCTTTGAAAATAAAGGTTTTGTTTTACATTTTAATATATATTTATAGACCAAAGACTATATAATATATAACTTAATATTCGTTATTCGAATTCGAAAAACCTTTGAATGTCCATATTACATGTCGGTTGATTTACAATGATGATGTTGTTTAATCTTCTATTGAAACTATACATATTCACCACTTTTGAATGTCCATAGTTACTTTTTATTTTTATTTTTTATACTTTCCAAAATAATTGGGTTAAATATCTTATATAAATGTCATTTTTCCGTTTAGTTAATCCAACTAATAATTCTGATATCTAGAATTTGTTCCCTTTCTCTTAATTTAGACAAACTATACAAAGGATTTGAGATTATTGTATCTTATCGATCTAATTATTCGAAAAGAATAACATCTTATGCAATTTGGATATTTCAATGACATAATTTTATAAATAAATACTACTTCATAAAATATATATTCTTAAATTGTTCTTCGGATAATATTATAAGTATGGTCTTCAAATAATTTCACACATGTACTTTTGATCTTTAAATAATAAATAAAACCAGACCAGAATCATAATTGAAGTCTGCTTCATAACTATAACTCATAACTGAAAAATTACACTATTTACCTTCAAACATTCAAAGGACGAGATGTCATTAATAATCTAGCCTACAACCACATCTACCCCATGATTGCATAATAAATTGGCTTAACACAAATAAAAATTGTCCAATATGTATGAAAACATATATTTAATTTTACCATTCCAAATAATAATAAAATTATCCATTTCTGATGCACATACCTTTCATTTCAATAATACAACGCAAATCACAAAATTTGACAAATTATCCAACAAATAAACTACACATAATTGTTTCTAAACCTAAAACCGGGCGTAGCGCGGTTAATCCCATAGTCTAATCATAAAAGTATTCCCCTTTACTCATAGAAGCTGACAAGTAATAGAGTACCATCAACGCAATCCTTTTCCTACATCCGGATGTTCTATATAGATCGATTCAACTGCAAAAAGGACAAAACAGAAAGATACAACCAAGAAAGAAATCTGTCCGAGTGAAATGTCTGCAACAACAATGGTTTTTCCAAATGTTAAGACTTTGACTGAATAATCCCAAATAGACAATAACAAGAGAGACATACACATTTAAGAAATCCCTAAACCTACATTCCAGTCTCTCCTAACAGATCCAATGGATTAATCTCTTCACTGTAGATATCATGTTAGAGCCTAAATTACCTTTTCTTCGTCTTCTTAACAGAATGACCCGTCTTCCTTTTATGCCGGCTAAAATCTGAGACAAACCGGAATGTCTGACCACACCCTGGTTCAGCGCAGACATAAGGCCTAGCGCCTGTGTGGACCCTTATGTGCTCGGTTCTAGACCATGCCCACTTGAATGTCATCTTGCAACCCTTCCAAGGGCATTTTAGAGGACGGTCGTCTAAATGAACACGCCGATGTTGAACCAAATACTTGTGTGAGAAGAAGTTTTTACCACAGCCTTTTACAGGGCAGATGTTTCTTTTATGCAGAGCCAATTTTTTTTCCGAACTGAAACTCATCGTGCAGCCCTCCATGTCACATTGGTACGCCGCACATTCCTCTTCCTCATTCTGGCCTCCTTCATCTTCCTCCACATCCTCTTCACTTGCAACTCTGGGGAAGGAACCACCACTACTTCCTTTCTTACCAGTTTTCTTTGGTTTTGTTTCTGAACACACACTCAGAGGATTCAGGGTTCTCACCCTAAGCCGTGTGCTAGGTCCTTCCATGTATGAATCCAATTCTTGATTCTTCTTTCTGTATCCAGAATACTGCAAAGCACGACCTTTTGTGTCCCTCAGACTCTGATCTGTCTTTGTTTTTGCTTTTCGTTTGACTGTGGACCTGGTTTGTCTTTTCCCTGAATTGCAAATGTCTTGCTCCTCCAGAGAATTCTCTGCTGAATCATACCCACCAACCATTTGACTAGGTTGCCTATTACTTGTGGAAAGTCTTGAACTTTTCTGATAAACGCTATTTCCTTCTGAATCATATGAAGCCGGATTCCTAAAAACTTTAGTCCGTTTGCTCCTTGGGATGCCTCTGGGATGCTTGTAGATATCATCATCATCATCATGATCATATATTGACTGCTTCTCTCTATATAACTGAAAGCCAGTCTCCATTGAGCTTTCTGAAGCTGCACATTCCCTTACAGCATATTCTTCACCAAGTGAACGGTCTGAAACTTCATCTTCCGACTCAAATTCTTTATAACCTTTTTGTCTGACAATTCCTTGGAGCAACTGCTGATCAGACATTTGATTTGACGAATCACCAGAAAGTGTATTTCCTGTTTCAAAATACGATTCTTCCTCATTCCCAGAAGCCCTCCACTGCTGCTTATAAGAATGATCCTCTGATGTGTCATCAGAAACTCCATCTTCCCTTCTAAAAGAAGTAAGCTTCTTGCGTGGCACAGCCTTTGCTCTTACTTTTCTCTTCCTACAATACTTTCTTCCAAACATTGTGGTTGCATCTCTAGAAGCATTAGATGGAAACAATCTCTTTCCAGTGACATCCTCATCCAGAGCAAAACGCATATGAGAACTTCTTTCCGATTCCTCCCCCTCTAAATCCTGCTCCAGCATAAAGGCATGCACCTGAAGAAAGAAAAAACATATATTTCTTTAAGTGAAACGGAGTATACAGACATAGAAGTGTACTTATGTTTGAATAAGTAAGGTTCCACATTAGTCAATAGTACCTGATGCGACATCCAAACCTTACCACACCATTTTCCAACAACATATTTTCTCTGTCTGGTAGACCTTTTACCGGAAACTTCGGGTTTCAAGGGAGAACTCGTTGCTGCAGAGTTACGACCGAAAGCATTGTATATGATTGAGTTGTAAGGCATCTGCTTACTGTACAGAGGAGACCGACTTAGAATAGCGCTGTAAGTAAGGTTAATACCCAATTTAACAGTCCAATCACTGTTCCCACCCTTAGTTTCAACATTATCTAACGCTGCTTGGATCGTTTCCTCATCCTCTCGGGTTACATTCCTGAATTTAGTATCATTCCATTCATGATTGATGGCAAGCTCTTCAGCAACTATCTTTGCTTCAGCCTCTATACTGGGGTACTCTGAAAATATTTTGCGTCTAAATGATGAGAAGAGCCAAGAATTTGCATAATTGATACGGAAAACCCAAAAGATGTGACAAGAGTACTAAAATGAATCTTGTGGTTCTGATCTTACCTGGATGACATAGTAACAATATGTGAATTCCTCCAATAGGACGAAGTTGCTGTTCCACTTCCGCAGCATGCTCAAGACAAAACACATGTAACCGACAGGAATCGTCATCAGATCTTGGAACAAATGGTAAAGATATTTCTAGAAGCGATGAACTTCCGTCTTTGCTTGACCTATTCTGATCACTGGTACAAGAAACCGTCAAACAACTTGAAGTAGCATGTGATGCCATCACCTCTTTTCCTTTTCCACATGTAAGCCTTTGGCTGATTAAATCAGAAGATCGACCATCCCTAGTCTCCTCGTTGCCATCTGTATCAAAAGATGAGGCTTCAAATGCATAACTACCTCCTTCCTCATACTTTTTTGTCTCCCCTTCCGAAAAAGGAGCATCTAAGCCTTGGTGATCTTCTTCCTCGGAATCCGAAGAGTCTCCATATGCTGAAGCTAACAGCCCAAGAGCATTATTATCTTTTTGCACTTTTGTTAGGGAAGCTGTTGAAGTTCTGTGATCACCCGTCTTTATTGAATGATTCATTGCTTGAACAGGAACTTTGTAAAAGTAATCTACATCATGTTTTTCCGTGCTTTCTGCATGATGAATTAAAAATAAATGCTACGTAACAGCCATTAACAGAGGAGCTACTTGTAACTTACGCTGATGAAGTGATCTTGCCGCCTGACCAAGATTTGTAGACCCGGAAGCAACTGCCCAATCATTGAAGAAGCTACAATCTGCAGACATGAGATATCTAGCTGCTGCTTCTTTAGGTTGAACAACAGCTACACAATCAAAGCTTAAGACTCCACATGTAACACAAGAGAAAAGCCTCTGATCAGAAAGCCCAAGAGCTCCATTAATTTTCCTCTTTTCAGCATCTGTCAGAGTTTGTTGTTTTTCGTTTTCCCTGTTTGCCAAGTAATTTCTGTTCCTTTCGCATAAAGATGTAAATTTTTCTTTCACTGAAACAGCATCCTTCAAACCATTATTGAGACCGGCCATAACACAGTCAGAACTTAAGTCCTCAGACTTTAGCTGGGTTGAAGTTTCCTGCTCAGATCTCATCTGGGATCCAACTCGCAGGTCA
Source organism: Lepidium sativum (assembly GCA_023374145.1). Classification (NCBI taxonomy): domain Eukaryota; kingdom Viridiplantae; phylum Streptophyta; class Magnoliopsida; order Brassicales; family Brassicaceae; genus Lepidium; species Lepidium sativum. Next base: position 1,457 of record JAKUCM010003864.1, on the reverse strand, counting down.
GAACAAACTGATATATTTGAGGAACTCTGTGGGAGAAGGGCCACTGGGGATCCTTTTCCCAGAGCAGAAATCAATTCATTATTGTGGATAATATTTTGCGCAAATAGCTTTTTGGTCAATCTTTCTCCTTCACTTCTTTTCTTATCTTTCAATCTAGAACTCCGTGGTTTGGCGTTGATGCTTGTTGGCACTCTGCAATAAATGAATACATCTTATGTGAACCTTTCAAGCAATTTAAAGTTGGATAGTTCTAATGAAAAAGAAACCATTACCTAGAACCTAGGGCCAATGCAAAGTCATAAAGTAATTGGAGATGAGAAACCATTGGAGGGTAATTTATTGCGGCTCTCCGGATGGCAGCATCTTTGGCCATTTCTAACCATTGGGGAGTTGCAATGTTAGACGCTTCTCCAAAATTAAATCCTGCAACCCCACAAGATTTTTTGTCAGATGATATAAGTTATTTCAACGTATGACTAACTTGAAGATATACACGGCGCTTTCTAACCGTGACTAAACCCTGAATGATAAGCTCTTGGAAATGTGACAACAAACTCTCCAGGATTTTGTACTAACCTGGTACAAACAAACCACTAGCGTGAAAAACCAGGTGAAAAGAATTCTGCCTCAATGGAAAAGAGAGAAATAGAATCGAAGCAATTAACAGCTACAAGATGATGAGATAAACAGAGCACAAACTAGAAACCAATACCTGCAACATGGTATCCCAACTTTAACAAATACTTCAGGAGACATCACAGTTGTTTTCTCACCAAGAGTAGAAAATGTCACTGGAAAGACAAGAACATGAAAGGCATAACAAGTTAGTTCTGCCCTGGATAACTTTCCGAGAAAAAAACAGCAGAAGCAACAAAAAAGGACAGAGACATAACAAAGCCAACAAACAGAACATTGACTAACTATAAGTTACTCGCACATAACAGTGATGAACCTTTCACAAGATACCACCAAGAGGATTGAGCTCTCCAACATAACCCTGAGACCTAACCACTTCCTCAAAAGCCATGGCAGCATCCTTTGGCACGCCGTACCAAGTCTTACTAGCACCCATATGCAAGTAATTTAGACTATGAAGGTCATGGTCCTCCACATGCCAAGCAAACCAACTAAACATCATAGCAATATACACCATTGGAGATGTAACTCCAGGGATCTCTTCCTTCATGAATTTAAGCAATGATCCTTCGGCTCTAGCCATCGCCCTCATGTTCCAAGCTGTCTCACCCACTGTTCCTCCGTCACCACCAGACTCTCGCCTTCTTGCAGCAGCCAGAGTGAGAGGGATAAAAGCCGAGCCAGGCATGTCGTTAGCGTACTCAACAGAGAAGGGTTTGTCCACTGTGGCTCTCCAGTAAAGGGTTTCGATTTCAAGAGCTGAGAGTGGGCTTTTTTTGCCGCATTTCTTGAGATAACTCTTCTCAAAGCTCTTAGCTTTA